>JAEQBA010000360.1:521428-536335 GCA_019434445.1 Phalangium opilio
GTACCAACCAAGTACCCACAAGTACTAAAGTACCCCACAAGTACCTACAAGTACCCACAAGTACCTCAAGTCCCCACAATTACCTACGAGCACAACCAAGCACCCCACAAGAACCCACCGTACCCACAAGCACATACACTTACCCCAAGCACCTACAAAGATCCTACAAGCTATCCACACGTACCATAAGTACCCACAAGCACCCACCAAGTCCCTTCAAACCCCCAAGCTCAACTACAAGCACCCCCACGTCCATACAAGCCCAACAAGTACCCACGCCAACAAGCCACCCCCACGGACCCACAAGCACCTACAAGTCCCACACGCATTTACAAAGTTACCCACAAGCATCTACCCTACCCACAAGTACCTACAAGCACCACAAGTACCTAAAGCACCACAACTACCACAAGTCCTACAAAGTACTACACGACCCACAAGTTACCAAAGTACCTACAAGAACCACTAAGTCTACAAGCACCCACAAGTACCTACAAGGTACCACAAGTACTAAAAGCACCCACAAGTAACCACAAGACCTTAAAAGTACCCACTAAGCACATCCTAAAGTACCCCGAAGCACCTACAGTACCCACAAGCACCCACAAGCACCTTCAAGAAACCTAATGTCCCGTTTATTTAAAAAATGCTTATTTGGTCACGGGCCATAAAAACTTCAAGTAAGACGCGACGCGATGCGAAAAACTCGTAGTTTCCGACTGACGGAGAGGCGAAATAGCCCGGCTGATCTCTACGTCCCCTTTCATCGCATTTGAATAGGTGGGAATGGGACTAGGCGCGCGAATACGTAGGCTCTATACCTTCTCCCTGCGTGAACTAGAATCGCTTCTTTGTAAAATGCTATATTAACTAAAACCATGAGTTGTTTTACATATGTCCATAAAAAAGGATACAAATTTGGAGAAAAAAATTTCCATGAATTTCACGGGTTTTCCCCCATATACTTACCTAGTTTTCAAGGTTTTTCCCGTCTATTGAGATCCTATGGAGAAATGTTACAAAGCAGGGAAAGGGCAAATACGATATTACCTAATCAAAGGATTATCCCCGTACTCTACTAGAACCAGAGTAGTAACGAAGCTTCCAAAATTTAGGTCAGTTTAATCCATGCAGGAGCAAAGTCCTACAAGCACCCGGGGCCAAGTACCTAAAGCACCCACACAGATACCTACAAGCACCGGGGCAAGTACCTACAAGCACCCACAAGTACTCATACAAGCACCCACCAGATACCCACATAGTGCTAGGTACTCTACAAGTACCACAAGTACCTACAAGTACCCACAAGTACCACAAGTACCTACACGTGTACCCACAAGGAGTACCTACACGACCACAAGTACCTACAAGTACCCACAAGTACCTACGAGCCCAAACAAGCAACCACAGACCCACAAGTACCCACAAGCCACTACAAAGTACCCACAAAGCACCTACAAGTATCCACAAGCATCAACAAGTACCCATAAGTACCTACAAGCACACAAGCACCACAAGTACGGCAACACCCACAAGCAACTACAAGCACACAAAGTAAATACAAGCACCACAAGTGAACACTAAGACCTACAAGCCCACAAGTACCCACAAGCACCTACAAGTACCCACAAGCATCTAAAAGGTAGCCCACAAGCATTACACGTACACACTAAGTACCTACAGCACCCACAAGTACTAGCAAGCCACCCACAATACCACAAGTATACGAAAATGAACTACAAGCACCACAAGTACCCACAAGTACCACCAGCTGTGTTTGTTTTTAGTACCACAAGTACCTACAAGCACCACAAGTGAGTACCTACAAGTACCCACAACGTACCACAGAGCACCCACAAGGATTACCCAACAAAGCACCTAAAATTACCCACAAGCCACCTACAAGTACCCACAAGCACCTACAAGTACCCTACAAGCAAACAAAGTACCTTCAAGAACCTAATGTCCAGTAAAAAATGCCTTATTTGGTCACGGGCCAGAAAGAAAACTCACGTAACCGCCGACGCGAATGCGAAACTACGTATTTTCCGAGAGGAGAGGCGAAATAGCCCGGCCGCCTTTTACGTCCCCTCTCTGCATTTGAAAAGGGGGGACTTGGGACTATGCGCCGAGAAATACTTAGGCATCGTATTACCTTCTCCCTGGTGACACTAGATTGCTTCTGGGTAAAACTGGTAAGATACAAAACAATGAGTTTATAACATATGTTCCATACCACGGTTCATACAACTTTTGAAATACAAATTCATGATATTTCAGGGCTTTTCCCCATATACTTCCTGAGTTTCAAGGTTTTTCCCGATATGACTATCTTATGGGAGCAAATGATTACAAAGGAGGGATAAGAAAGCGAAATACGACTATTACATACTCAAAGGTAATCCATCGTATATTGATATACTATGGAGCAAAGGTAACAAAGGAGGGAAAGGGCAATACGACATGACATATCAAAGGATATCCCCGCTCCTAATATAACAGAGTAACGAGCTTCCAAATTAGGTAACGTTAAATCCTATGCAGGAGGCAAAGTAACATACAAGCGACCGGGGGCAAGTAACTACAAGCACCACAAGTACTACAGCACCAACAAGTACCTACAAGTACGCACAAGTACCACAAGTACTCTACAGTCCCACAAGTGGACCCCAAGTACCTACATATGGGTACCTAAAGCACACCACAAGGACCACACGGACCAAAGTACCACAAGTACCTACAAGCACCCACAAGTACCTCAAGTACCCACAGGGATACCTACAAGCACCACAAGTAACAAGATACACACAAGCACCGTACTAAAGTACCACAAGATACAAGTACCACAAGCACTAAAGTACCCACACGCACCCACAAGGCACCTTCAAGATACCTAATGTCCATTTTAAAAATGCTTATTTTTGGTCACGGGCCAGAAAACTCACGTAAACGCGACGCGAATGACGAAAACTACGTATTTTCCGACTGAGGAGAGGCGAAATAGCCCGGCCTCCTTTTACGCATTTTGAAAGGGGGACTGGGACTATGGCGCGCCAATACTTAGGCATCTTATACCTTCTCCCTGGTGAACTAGATATCGCTTCTTGGTAAAACTTTATATAACTAAAACCATGAGTTTATAACATATGTTCCATAACAAGGTTCATACAACTTTTGGAAAACAAATTTCCATAAGATTTCCGGGCTTTTCCCCATATACTTCCCTGAGTTTTCAAGGTTTTTCCCGAATATGGACTATCCTATGGAGCAAATGTTAACAAAGGAGGGAAAGGGCAAATACGAATATTACATAATCAAAGGATATCACCGTATCTCTAATATAACCAGAGTAACGAGTTTCCAAAATTTAGTGTAACGTTAATCCTATGCAGGAGGCAAAGTACCTACAAGCACCCGGGACAAGTACCTACAAGCACCCACAAGTACCTACAAGCACCCACAAGTACCTACAAGCACCCACAAGTACCTACAAGCACCCACAAGTACCCACAAGTACCTACAAGTACCCACAAGTACCTACAAGTACCCACAAGTACCCACAAGTACCTACAAGTACCCACAAGTACCTACAAGTACCCACAAGTACCTACAAGTACCCACAAGTACCTACAAGCACCCACAAGCACCCACAAGTACCCACAAGTACCCACAAGCACCTACAAGTACCCACAAGCACCTACAAGTATCCACAAGCATCAACAAGTACCCATAAGTACCTACAAGCACCCACAAGCACCCACAAGTACCTTCAAACACCCACAAGCACCTACAAGCACCCACAAGTAAATACAAGCACCCACAAGTACCCACAAGAACCTACAAGCACCCACAAGTACCCACAAGCACCTACAAGTACCCACAAGCATCTACAAGTACCCACAAGCATCTACACGTACCCACAAGTACCTACAAGCACCCACAAGTACCTACAAGCACCCACAAGTACCCACAAGTACCTACAAGTACCTACAAGCACCCACAAGTACCCACAAGTACCTACAAGTACCCACAAGTACCTACAAGCACCCACAAGTACCTACAAGTACCCACAAGTACCTACAAGCACCCACAAGTACCCACAAGCACCTAAAAGTACCCACAAGCACCTACAAGTACCCACAAGCACCTACAAGTACCCACAAGCACCCACAAGCACCTTCAAGTACCCTAATGTCCAGTTTAAAAAATGCTTATTTGGTCACGGGCCAGAAAACTCACGTAAACGCGACGCGAATGACGAAAACTACGTATTTTCCGACTGAGGAGAGGCGAAATAGCCCGGCCTCCTTTTACGTTCCCCTCTCTTGCATTTTGAAAGGGGGACTGGGACTATGGCGCGCGAATACTTAGGCATCTTATACCTTCTCCCTGGTGAACTAGATATCGCTTCTTGGTAAAACTTTATATAACTAAAACCATGAGTTTATAACATATGTTCCATAACAAGGTTCATACAACTTTTGGAAAACAAATTTCCATGATATTTCCGGGCTTTTCCCCATATACTTCCCTGAGTTTTCAAGGTTTTTCCCGTATATGACTATCCTATGGAGCAAATGTTAACAAAGGAGGGAAAGGGCAAATACGACTATACATAATCAAAGGATATCCCCGTATATTGACTATCCTATGGAGCAAATGTTAACAAAGGAGGGAAAGGGCAAATACTACTATTACATAATCAAAGGATATCCCCGTATCTCTAATATAACCAGAGTAACGAGTTTTCAAAATTTAGTGTAACGTTAATCCTATGCAGGAGGCAAAGTACCTACAAGCACCCGGGGCAAGTACCTACAAGCACCCACAAGTACCTACAAGCACCCACAAGTACCTACAAGTACCCACAAGTACCTACAAGTACCTACAAGTACCCACAAGTACCCACAAGTACCTACAAGTACCCACAAGTACCTACAAGTACCTACAAGTACCCACAAGTACCTACAAGTACCCACAAGTACCTACAAGTACCTACAAGTACCCACAAGTACCTACAAGCACCCACAAGTACCTACAAGTACCCACAAGTACCTACAAGTACCCAAAAGAACCCACAAGTACCCACAAGTACCTACAAGCACCAACAAGTACCCACAAGTACCTACAAGCACCCACAAGTACCCACAAGTACCTACAAGCACCCACAAGAACCCACAAGTACCCACAAGCACCTACAAGTACCTACAAGCACCTACAAGTACCCATAAGCACCCAAAAGCACCTACAAGTACCCACAAGCACCTACAAGTATCCACAAGCATCAACAAGTACCCATAAGTACCTACAAGCACCCACAAGTACCCACAAGTACCTTCAAACACCCACAAGCACCTACAAGCACCCACAAGTAACTACAAGCACCCACAAGTACCCACAAGAACCTACAAGCACCCACAAGTACCCACAAGCACCTACAAGTACCCACAAGCATCTACAAGTACCCACAAGCATCTACACGTACCCACAAGTACCTACAAGCACCCACAAGTACCCACAAGTACCTACAAGCACCCACAAGTACCTACAAGTACCTACAAGCACCCACAAGTACCTACAAGTACCCACAAGTACCTACAAGCACCCACAAGTACCCACAAGTACCTTCAAGTACCTTCAAGTACCCACAAGTACCTACAAGTACCCACAAGTACCTACAAGTACCCACAAGTACCTACAAGCACCCACAAGTACCTACAAGCACCCACAAGTACCTACAAGTACCCACAAGTACCTACAAGCACCCACAAGTACCTACAAGTACCCACAAGTACCTACAAGTACCCACAAGTACCTACAAGCACCCACAAGTACCCACAAGTACCTACAAGTACCCACAAGTACCTACAAGTACCCAAAAGAACCCACAAGTACCCACAAGTACCTACAAGCACCCACAAGTATATTTTAATTTTATAGTTTAAATATTGATATTATAATGAAATTTAGGTAATCAGACCTTTTAAAGGCTTAACACTAAGTTTTGAGCTAATTTCAGGTTTACAAGTGGGGACTTAAACAGTCTTCCAACTTATATCTGGGGACATTTGTGTATAAATTATTAGGTTTTGAATTAGTGTCAAAGCCTATACGGTTCAATCAAGTATTTCAATTTCATTTTTCACACTCGATAAATTTACAAGTGGGGACCTTCACCGTCATTTCAACAGACAAGTGGGGTCTTTTAAACACACATTTTCTAATTTCATGTATATTTTAATTTTATAGTTAAATATTGATTGTTATAATGAAATTTAGGTAATCGGACCTTTTAAAGGCTTAACACTTAAGTCTTGAGCTGATTTCAGGTTTACAAGTGGGGACCTAAACAGTCTTCCAACCTTATATCTGGGGACATTTGTGTATAAATTATTAGGTTTTAAATTAGTGTCAAAGCCTATATGGTTCAATCAAGCATTTCAATTTCATTTTTCACACTCGATAAATTTACATGTGGGGACCTTCACTGTCATTTCAACTGACAAGTGGGGTCTTTTAAACACACATTTTCAAATTTCATGTATATTATAATTTTATAGTTAAAATATTGATTATCAGAATGAAATTTAAGTAATCAGTCCTATTTCTAGCTTAACACTTAAGTTTTGAGCTAATTTCAGGTTTACAAGTGGGGACCTAAACCGTCTTCCTACCTTATATCTGGGGACATTTGTGTATAAATTTTGATTTTGAATTAGTGTCAAAGCCATATGGTTCCATCAAGTATTTCAAGATAATTTTTCACACTCGATAAATTTACAAGTGGGGACCTTCACTGTCATTTCAACTGACAAGTGGGGTCTTTTAAACATACATTTTCAAATTTCATGTATATTATAATTTTATAGTTAAAATATTGATTATCAGAATGAAATTTAAGTAATCAGTCCTATTTCTAGCTTAACACTTAAGTTTTGAGCTAATTTCAGGTTTACAAGTGGGGACCTAAACCGTCTTCCTACCTTATATATGGGGACATTTGTGTATAAATTTTTAGATTTTGAATTAGTGTCAAAGCCTATATGGTTCCATCAAGTATTTCAAGATAATTTTTCACACTTGATAAATTTACAAGTGGGGACCTTCACTGTCATTTCAACTGACAAGTGGGGTCTTTTAAACATACATTTTCAAATTTCATGTATATTATAATTTTATAGTTAAAACATTGATTATCAGAATGAAATTTAAGTAATCAGTCCTATTTCTAGCTTAACACTTAAGTTTTGAGCTAATTTCAGGTTTACAAGTGGGGACCTAAACCGTCTTCCTACCTTATATCTGGGGACATTTGTGTATAAATTTTTAGATTTTGAATTAGTGTCAAAGCCTATATGGTTCCATCAAGTATTTCAAGATAATTTTTCACACTCGATAAATTTACAAGTGGGGACCTTCACTGTCATTTCAACTGACAAGTGGGGTCTTTAAACATACATTTTCAAATTTCATGTATATTATAATTTATAGTTAAAATATTGATTATCAGAATGAAATTTAGGTAATTAGTCCTATTTCTAGCTTAACACTTAAGTTTTGAGCTAATTTCAGGTTTACAAGTGGGGACCTAAACCGTCTTCCTACCTTATATCTGGGGACATTTGTGTATAAATTTTTAGATTTTGAATTAGTGTCAAAGCCTATATGGTTCCATCAAGTATTTCAAGATAATTTTTCACACTCGATAAATTTACAAGTGGGGACCTTCACTGTCATTTCAACTGACAAGTGGGGTCTTTTAAACATACATTTTCAAATTTCATGTATATTATAATTTTATAGTTAAAATATTGATTATCAGAATGAAATTTAAGTAATCAGTCCTATTTCTAGCTTAACACTTAAGTTTTGAGCTAATTTCAGGTTTACAAGTGGGGACCTAAACCGTCTTCCTACCTTATATCTGGGGACATTTGTGTATAATTTTTAGATTTTGAATTATTGTCAAGCCTATATGGTTACATCAAGTATTTCAAGATAATTTTCACACTTGATAAATTTACAAGTGGGGACCTTCGCTGTCATTTCAACAGACAAGTGGGGTCTTTATACACACATTTTCTAATTACATGTATATTATACTTTTGTAATTAGAATATTGATTATTATGATGAAATTTTAGATCTTTACGGTTCCTTCAAATATTTGAAGATATTTTTTTTAAACTCTAAAATTTTACAAGTGGGGACCTTCGCTGTCATTTCAACGGACAAGGGGGCTCGTTAAAATACATGTTTTCAAAATTCATTTTAATTCACTTTTTTAATTAAAATATTGATAATTATGATGAAATTTACATTATATGTAACGTTAGTCCCATTTTAGAATGTGGGGAACTTGGCCATCTTTTTAATGTACATCTGGGGACATACAGTTTTTTAAATCGAGTTAATGTTTTAAACGAAGTTAATTTAATGACGCCTAAAGAATTAGGAAAAGTAGTTTTCGTACGTCAAGTGTAATTAAATTATCACCGTTCAGTCTGTGAGATACAATATTTTATATTGTTATCGCTGAATAATGTATATTTTGTATTTCTTAAGTAGCGACATCTATCTGTGCTTATTGTAATGAAAACCCATTTTTGAGTCCCCACATGTACGCCGAAGAGACCATATGGTCCTCATTTCGTACAACTGGGTACCCGGGTGTGTGAAAACCTCTGGCGACATCTCTCGGATATGTGTTAATTTCCATGGTCCCCACTTGTAATGTGAAAAGACCAAGTACCTTACAAGTGGGGACTTTTTTAAAAAAATTAATTTGGGCTCTAATTAGTCTAATTATATCATTTATCTAATTACTTACATGTGAGGACTTTAAAATGTCCCCACATGTAAGTCGGGTCCCCACTATGTGGGTGAAAAGATTGTCAGAATCCCCACATGTCAATCGTATGCAAAACACACACACACACACACACACACACACACACACCACACACACACACACACACACACACACCCATACGGGCACACGATTGACACTTGGGGACCGGTAAGGAGTGATTGACATCTGAGGACCCAATTAACTATAGTTCATTAAAAAGAGGATTTCATAATTAGTTGAGCGCCGTAAAGCATATAATTAAACACTCGCTGTGGAAAAAGAACCCAAGACATTTATATGTAGGGACCTGAAAACACACGATATTTTCACCGTATAAATGGGGACCTTAATTCCAGATTACTTTCAAATTTCAGATATAGATGTCGCTAGGTGAAAGTCCCCACTTGTCAATGAAGTCACTGCGTGGATCTTGAAAGTGTATAATCAAAAAATGTCCCCAGATATAAGGTAGGAAGACTGTTTAGGTCCCCACTTGTAAACCTGAAATCAGCTCAAAACTAAGTGTTAAGCCTTTAAAAGGTCCGATTACCTAAATTTCATTATAATAATCAATATTTAAACTATAAAATTAAAAATACATGAAATTAGAAAATGTGTGTTTAAAAGACCCCACTTGTCTGTTGAAATGACTGTGAAGGTCCCCACTTGTAAATTTATCGAGTGTGAAAAATGAAATTGAAATACCTGATGGAACCATATAGGCTTCGACACTAATACAAAATCTAATAATTTATACACAAATGTCCCCAGATATAAGGTTGGAAGACTGTTTAGGTCCCCACTTGTAAACCTGAAATCAGCTCAAAACTTAAGTGTTAAGCCTTTAAAAGGTCCGATTACCTAAATTTCATTATAATAATCAATATTTAAACTATAAATATAAAATATACATGAAAGAGAAAATGTGTGTTTAAAAGACCCCACTTGTCTGTTGAAATGACGGTGAAGGTCCCCACTTGTAAATTTATCGAGTGTGAAAAATGAAATTGAAATACCTGATGGAACCATATAGGCTTCGACACTAATACAAAATCTAATAATTTATACACAAATGTCCCCAGATATAAGGTTGGAAGACGGTTTAGGTCCCCACTTGTAAACCTGAAATTAGCTCAAAACTTAAGTGTTAAGCCTTTAAAAGGTCCGATTACCTAAATTTCATTATAATAATCAATATTTAAACTATAAATATAAAATATACATGAAATTAGAAAATGTGTGTTTAAAAGACCCCACTTGTCTGTTGAAATGACTGTGAAGGTCCCCACTTGTAAATTTATCGAGTGTGAAAAATGAAATTGAAATACTTGATGGAACCATATAGGCTTTGACACTAATTCAAAATCTAATAATTTATACACAAATGTCCCCAGATATAAGGTTGGAAGACTGTTTAGGTCCCCACTTGTAAACCTGAAATCAGCTCAAAACTTAAGTGTTAAGCCTTTAAAAGGTCCGATTACCTAAATTTCATTATAATAATCAATATTTAAACTATAAATTAAAATATACATGAAATTAGAAAATGTGTGTTAAAAGACCCCACTTGTCTGTTGAAATGACGGTGAAGGTCCCCACTTGTAAATTTATCGAGTGTGAAAAATGAAATTGAAATACTTGATGGAACCATATAGGCTTCGACACTAATTCAAAATCTAATAATTTATACACAAATGTCCCCAGATATAAGGTTGGAAGACTGTTTAGGTCCCCACTTGTAAACCTGAAATAGCTCAAAACTTAAGTGTTAAGCCTTTAAAAGGTCCGATTACCTAAATTTCATTATAATAATCAATATTTAAACTATAAATTAAAATATACATGAAATTAGAAAATGTGTGTTAAAAGACCCCACTTGTCTGTTGAAATGACGGTGAAGGTCCCCACTTGTAAATTTATCGAGTGTGAAAAATGAAATTGAAATACTTGATGGAACCATATAGGCTTTGACACTAATTCAAAATCTAATAATTTATACACAAATGTCCCCAGATATAAGGTTGGGAGACTGTTTAGGTCCCCACTTGTAAACCTGAAATTAGCTCAAAACTTAAGTGTTAAGCTAAAAATAGGACGATTACTTAAATTTCATTATAATAATCAATATTTTAACTATAAAATAAAATATACATGAATTAGAAAATGTGTGTTTAAAAGACCCCACTTGTCTGTTGAAATGACTGTGAAGGTCCCCACTTGTAAATTTATCGAGTGTGAAAAATGAAATTGAAATACCTGATGGAACCATATAGGCTTCGACACTAATACAAAATCTAATAATTTATACACAAATGTCCCCAGATATAAGGTTGGAAGACGGTTTAGGTCCCCACTTGTAAACCTGAAATCAGCTCAAAACTTAAGTGTTAAGCCTTTAAAAGGTCCGATTACCTAAATTTCATTATAATAATCAATATTTAAACTATAAAATTAAAATATACATGAAATTAGAAAATGTGTGTTTAAAAGACCCCACTTGTCTGTTGAAATGACTGTGAAGGTCCCCACTTGTAAATTTATCGAGTGTGAAAAATGAAATTGAAATACTTGATGGAACCATATAGGCTTTGACACTAATTCAAAATCTAATAATTTATACACAAATGTCCCCAGATATAAGGTTGGGAGACTGTTTAGGTCCCCACTTGTAAACCTGAAATTAGCTCAAAACTTAAGTGTTAAGCCTTTAAAAGGTCCGATTACCTAAATTTCATTATAATAATCAATATTTAAACTATAAAATTAAAATATACATGAAATTAGAAAATGTGTGTTTAAAAGACCCCACTTGTCTGTTGAAATGACTGTGAAGGTCCCCACTTGTAAATTTATCGAGTGTGAAAAATGAAATTGAAATACCTGATGGAACCATATAGGCTTTGACACTAATTCAAAATCTAATAATTTATACACAAATGTCCCCAGATATAAGGTTGGAAGACTGTTTAGGTCCCCACTTGTAAACCTGAAATCAGCTCAAAACTTAAGTGTTAAGCCTTTAAAAGGTCCGATTACCTAAAATTCATTATAATAATCAATATTTAAACTATAAAATTAAAATATACATGAAATTAGAAAATGTGTGTTTAAAAGACCCCACTTGTCTGTTGAAATGACGGTGAAGGTCCCCACTTGTAAATTTATCGAGTGTGAAAAATGAAATTGAAATACTTGATGGAACCATATAGGCTTTGACACTAATTCAAAATCTAATAATTTATACACAAATGTCCCCAGATATAAGGTTGGAAGACTGTTTAGGTCCCCACTTGTAAACCTGAAATTAGCTCAAAACTTAAGTGTTAAGCCTTTAAAAGGTCCGATTACCCAAATTTCATTATAATAATCAATATTTAAACTATAAAATTAAAATATACATGAAATTAGAAAATGTGTGTTTAAAAGACCCCACTTGTCTGTTGAAATGACGGTGAAGGTCCCCACTTGTAAATTTATCGAGTGTGAAAAATGAAATTGAAATACTTGATGGAACCATATAGGCTTTGACACTAATTCAAAATCTAATAATTTATACACAAATGTCCCCAGATATAAGGTTGGAAGACTGTTTAGGTCCCCACTTGTAAACCTGAAATTAGCTCAAAACTTAAGTGTTAAGCCTTTAAAAGGTCCGATTACCTAAATTTCATTATAATAATCAATATTTAAACTATAAAATTAAAATATACATGAAATTAGAAAATGTGTGTTAAAAGACCCCACTTGTCTGTTGAAATGACGGTGAAGGTCCCCACTTGTAAATTTATCGAGTGTGAAAAATGAAATTGAAATACTTGATGGAACCATATAGGCTTTGACACTAATTCAAAATCTAATAATTTATACACAAATGTCCCCAGATATAAGGTTGGAAGACTGTTTAGGTCCCCACTTGTAAACCTGAAATTAGCTCAAAACTTAAGTGTTAAGCCTTTAAAAGGTCCGATTACCCAAATTTCATTATAATAATCAATATTTAAACTATAAAATTAAAATATACATGAAATTAGAAAATGTGTGTTTAAAAGACCCCACTTGTCTGTTGAAATGACGGTGAAGGTCCCCACTTGTAAATTTATCGAGTGTGAAAATGAAATTGAAATACTTGATGGAACCATATAGGCTTTGACACTAATTCAAAATCTAATAATTATACACAAATGTCCCCAGATATAAGGTTGAAGACTGTTTAGGTCCCCACTTGTAAACCTGAAATCAGCTCAAAACTTAAGTGTTAAGACTTTAAAAGGTCCGATTACCTAAATTTCATTATAATAATCAATATTTAAACTATAAAATTAAAATATACATGAAATTAGAAAATGTGTGTTTAAAAGACCCCACTTGTCTGTTGAAATGACGGTGAAGGTCCCCACTTGTAAATTTATCGAGTGTGAAAAATGAAATTGAAATACTTGATGGAACCATATAGGCTTTGACACTAATTCAAAACTAATAATTTATACACAAATGTCCCCAGATATAAGGTTGGAAGACTGTTTAGGTCCCCACTTGTAAACCTGAAATCAGCTCAAAACTTAAGTGTTAGCCTTTAAAAAGGTCCGATTACCTAAATTTCATTATAATAATCAATATTAAACATAAAATAAAATATACATGAAATTAGAAATGTGTGTTTAAAAGACCCCACTTGTCTGTTGAAATGACGGTGAAGGTCCCCACTTGTAAATTTATCGAGTGTGAAAAATGAAATGAAATACTTGATGGAACCATATAGGCTTTGACACTAATTCAAAATCTAATAATTTATACACAAATGTCCCAGATATAAGGTTGGAAGACTGTTTAGGTCCCCACTTGTAAACCTGAAATTAGCTCAAAACTTAAGTGTAAGCCTTTAAAAGGTCCGATTACCCAAATTTCATTATAATAATCAATATTTAAACTATAAAATTAAAATATACATGAAATTAGAAAATGTGTGTTAAAAGACCCCACTTGTCTGTTGAAATGACTGTGAAGGTCCCCACTTGTAAATTTATCGAGTGTGAAAAATGAAATGAAATACTTGATGGAACCATATAGGCTTTGACACTAATTCAAAATCTAATAATTTATACACAAATGTCCCCAGATATAAGGTTGGAAGACTGTTTAGGTCCCCACTTGTAAACTGAAATCAGCTCAAAACTTAAGTGTTAAGCTTTAAAAGGTCCGATTACCTAAATTCATTATAATAATCAAATATTTAAACTATAAAATTAAAATATACATGAAATTAGAAAATGTGTGTTTAAAAGACCCCACTTGTCTGTTGAAATGACGGTGAAGGTCCCCACTTGTAAATTTATCGAGTGTGAAAAATGAAATTGAAATACTTGATGGAACCATATAGGCTTTGACACTAATTCAAAATCTAATAATTATACACAAATGTCCCCAGATATAAGGTTGGGAAGACTGTTTAGGTCCCCACTTGTAAACCTGATGAAATCAGCTCAAAACTTAAGTGTTAAGCCTTAAAAGGTCCGATTACCTAAATTTGATTATAATAATCAATATTTAAACTATAAAATTAAAATATACATGAAATTAGAAATGTGGTGTTAAAAGACCCCACGTCTGTTGAAATGACGGTGAAGGTCCCCACTTGTAAATTTATCGAGTGTGAAAATGAAATTGAAATACTTGATGGAACATATAGGCTTTGACACTAATTCAAAATCTAAAAGTATACACAAATGTCCCCAGATATAAGGTTGGGAGAGTTAGGTCCCCACTTGTAAACTGAAATTAGCTCAAAACTTAAGTGTTAAGCCTTTAAAAGGTCCGATTACCCAATTTGATTATAATAATCAATATTTAAACTATAAAATTAAAATATACATGAAATTAGAAAATGTGTGTTAAAAGACCCCACTTGTCTGTTGAAATGACGGTGATGAGGTCCCCACTTGTAAATTTATCGAGTGTGAAAAATGAAATTGAAATACTTGATGGAACCGTATAGGCTTTGACACTAATTCAAAATCTAATAATTTATACACAAATGTCCCCAGATTATAAGGTTGGGAG
>JAEQBA010000360.1:537005-658429 GCA_019434445.1 Phalangium opilio
AGGTCCCCACTTGTAAATTTGATCGAGTGTGAAAATGAAATTGAAATACCTGATGGAACCATATAGGCTTCAACACTAGAACAAAATCTAATAATTTATACACAAATGTCCCCAGATATAAGGTTGAAGACTGTTTAGGTCCCCACTTGTTAAACCTGAAATCACTCAAAACTTAAGTGTTAAGCCTTTAAAAGTCCGATTACCTAAATTTCATTATAATAATCAATATTTAAACTATAAAATTAAAATATACATGAAATTAGAAAATGTTGTTTTAAAAGACCCCCACTTGTCTGTTGAAATGACAGTGAAGGCCCCACTTGTAAGTTTTTTGAGTGTTAAAAAATACTAAAGAAAATTTTCCATTTATTCTATTAGTTGACTCTCACAACTTTCCTGAAGCACCGAAATATCAAGGTAATTACGTGAGAAATGTATGTCAGTTTTTACCCTAATCAGAAAATGATGAATCGGTGGTTACGTTAATTTCAAAAATATATTGATTAGTTCCAAAAACCGAGATTTTTGAGATTTCGCTGAAACTCGAGTATAGTTGCTAAACAAGATTTTACTCAGGGGAAAGAGATACCGCTCAAACTCTGAGTATAGTTGCTAAACATAGATTTTACTCCGGGGAAAGAGATACAAGAAATCCGAGCTGTGATAATTAATTAGTTAGCTATTTAAAATCTAATTAATTGCCATTTTTCACTAATTCAAAATGTAATTGAATTTTAATTAATTTACAGCTAATTGAGAAATAATTATAATAAATAAGTGTGCATCGGAAAGGCATTTTCTATTTTAAATTTAATTAGATTTAGTTTTGGCTTATAGCCAATTGGATTTTCAATTAATCTCTTTCGCCGATTGTAGTAAAAATCGAGTTTCATCTAAACGGGAGAGAATGCGTCCCACTACCAGTAGTGAGGGGGAACAAAATTGTTAACCCACCCACTGTTTCCCTCTCTCTCCGTTTCACAGTGAAAACTATGACTCTTTCGTAAATCGTAACTCCCGTATTTCGATCATGATTTTTCCCTCTTGAATTAATAGCAGTGCGCATGGATTTAAAACTCCGGAGCCCGTTTTAGGAACAGTGGCAAGAAAATGATGAAATGAAACTAAATTTAGCATGATGGAAGTTTCGAGGCTTTTCTCATTTCTCGAGAATAATACATGTTAGGCTTTCATACCCCTTTATCGAAAACAATAAATGCATAACCAAAGGCGGAGTAGGAAGTCCATGGGCACTTTCATGGTGTTATTTTTTACTTACGGTTAATTTTTGACCTTAATTATACAGGTATTTAATTAGAATTTGTAATTGAAATTAATTAGTTTAAAATAAATGACTAATTTCTTATTGAATTGAATTAGTTTATATGTCAAATTACTAATTGGCTAATTAATTAGTTTAAAACATTTTTCTAACTGCTAATTGTAATTATTTAGTTGCCAGCTTAATAGCATAGCTAGGCAAGAAATAACATATTAGAAGTATTCGGATTTTTTTGTGATTTTGAAAGATGCAAACAGTTTTCACAAGAGCGATTGCGCTGAAATTTTCCTACTATTGAAGCGTTTTGTTATTACAGCCCAATAAAAGAAACCTTTATTAATTCTGTGATGCTAGAACAGATCAAATTAAGACTACAGATTTTAAGGAAGCTAAATACGAATGATATTGCCAAGAAATTCGAGAAGAATTGGTTCGGCATTGTATTTTAATAACGTTGTGTTACTTATTTATAACAAATTTCTTTATAACGGTGTTTTCATTCCTAAATTTATCGATATTTCAAAAAAAAATGGCTTGAAAAGAAAATAATTTTAACCACTAATATTTTGCTTTAAAATTGACTAAGTTTCTTTAATGAACCTCCCTTGTAATTTGAACAATATTTAAATTACACTCTCTAATACGATTGAAACAATGTGTTTCTAACCTTTTTGTCTATTCATTTAGAACTGTACTTCTAGACCTTCCAGAGTTAAAATATAATAGAAAACAAAGGTAGAATCCTCAATTATTCATAATAGATAAATCGCGCCAGCATTTATTACAATCCTTTTAAATCCTACGACTCATACCGTTCAAAGCTCTCTGTTTGAACTTTCCATCTCTAGGCACTGAGTGGCGATTGAGTCTCGAGTAATTAATTATGGCTTTAAAAACTATTTAAACGATTGAATTTGCCTAATTTATTATGAATACGAATTATTACTTACTAGTATTTTCAATCCACCATGAGGTCATAAGGTATGTTCCATAAGTTTGTCACCGGTAACTGAGAGTTTGTCTTGAAGTCACGCTGGCAAAACGTCATAGATTCTGTAAAAGGCTTAACAAAGACTAAATAGGAAGATGGACTGAAAAACCGAGTGCACTCAATTCTCGCGTCGTTCGCGATAGCTCTAAGTAAGTCTCTAGCATAAGTTTCATACTTATGGAACATATCTTCTTAACTTATGATCCACCTTATTCCCTATCGCCAGAACATAGTCTTATCTCGGGATTCGTGGAGGAGAGGAACGGGAAGAAATTCATCTGTCGGCTGCTACTGTAGCATACGACAGACGAATTTCTTGATTTTCTTGTACGAATCCCGAGATAGCCCCAACTTCCGACGATAGGGAATAAGGTGGATTAGCTGGCATCCTTATGGTTTTCTCATTTGAGAATGATTCGCGATCCTAAAGTAATAAATCTAACCTTGATATCTCACAAATGTCTGCGGTAATTCAAATTAAGCTTGGAACCAGTTTTCATTTAAACGACCCTTTATTTAATCAGGATTATGTTAAATTTGTGTAATTAGTCCAAAATTAACATATTGCGAGGGAATTCCAAAATACATGCGAACAGACCAGAAGCTATATTAAACCCATAATTCTTCCAATTAGTTGCAACAATTAATTCTTCTTTTCAACAGAGAGACACTTTGCTTGTACGCGACTCTAAAATCACATAACACAAGCCTGCAGTGTACCACGTGACCACGTCCACGTGTTTAGTTATTCGTAAACCTTCGGTTGAGAAACCCAAAATGTACCAAAGTGAACCGAAGAGTGAAATTTGCTTACCCACTTTTAAACATATATTTAGCCCAAGTCCCAAATGCTTATCTGTCTCTGTTATCAGAACTATTTTACCCCTTTCATTAATTATCATTATATATTAATCCGCCTACAATTCATCACGTAGATTTTCTCGTCAGAAGTAAATGAACTTAAAGCTACTACTCTATGTTAAATTTTATTTTCAACAAGCCGTTAACATAATTTTAAATTATTTAGCCTTATTTAACACAATAAGAAACTCCCCCAGATAATAATAAATACATTTCAACCGTAAGATTTCTGGAAATTAGAGCCGAAATTCAAAAATAAAGTTTTCGCGCCACGGTAATCTACTCCTGTCTCCTTTTTTTCCAGTCTTTGAACACCCCTCCTACCCCAAACCCGATTTCCATCTGTTTCCTTCATGTACATGTAAAGAACCTACAGTAGTTGGCAGAACAATAATGAAGAAGTATAATTCTCCCCTACATTCTCTGCACTGTCATAATGGATGACAACCAGACAAGACTCTCTCCTCTCGTTTTGTTGGGAAATCATAAACGCGTGAGAAAATTTTTTTCTCGCTATAGGATAGGTTACTCCGAGGGGTCGATGATTCACGAAATCCAACTTAAGAAATCCGAAAACAATAACAAAATCACAAATCCGGCAAGAATTCAAACTTAATTCGCTGATTTCGAAATCTCACAAAAAAAACCGAAATCAGTAACGAAATCACAAAATCAGTAACGAAATCACAAAATCGGTAACGAAATAACAGAATAAAAAAATTAGTAAATAAATCACAAAATCAGTAAGGAATTCGCGAAGTCCATTACATAACTCAAGAAAAAGTCTCAGAATCCAAGGAAACCAACAGAAAAATCTCAAAATACGAGGAAATCACAGAAAATACCTCAAAATCCGTGGAAATCACGGGGAAAATCTGACAAAATCCGTGGGATTTTATCGAATCTTGAAATGAATCAAAATCCGACTAAATCAAACGATACCCGAAGAAACCAAATTGTATTTCAAAATCCCGTACATTTTATCCAAAACGTCCGACCCCTCGCTCTACTCCTTATCTCCGACGGCAGCTGATGCGATATATAAACTGTTCCTGTTTCGGTTGTCAGTACGCGCAATGCTAGGTCTCTATGTGAGGTAGATTTTTGGGTACTGCCAACAGAAGAAAGCAATACTGATATTTAGGATTTTAAAACGCGATATTCTGTACAGATAGTTTTCACACATGGAGGATTCATACCATTTACACAAGGAAGACGGGTTATCTGGAGGACAAAAGCAGACGGGTTTTTGTCCGCCAGATAGCCCGGTCTCCTGGTGTAAATGGTTTGAATTCTCCATGTGTGAAAACTATCTACAATGAAAAAAATATTTGTTCGTCGTTAAATATAGACCTAGTTTGGCTAGTGCTGAAAACCAATGCTGGAACAGAGTATATATCGAATAATCAAAATAAGTTGCCATCGAACGGTTTAAAAATTTATTTTCAAAAAACCTTCCTTGCCATTAAATCAATAAAACCACAGGAAAAAATGAATCTAATCTACCAAACAACAAAATAAATCCTCCTCTCGCAAAGACTAAATAACTCATACTCTTACACAAAAAACGTCTTCTGTTATCAACAAATGTTTAGCCATTAAATCCAAAAAAATAAAAATATTAAGAATGGTGAAAATAGAGCTTAAAGAGAAAGTTAGGCATTGACTTAAGACGAACCTCAACTTAAACTCCATAAATTAAAACTTTAAAAGTATATACAACCCAAGGTTTACTCGTTCAGCACACGCAAAGTGAATTTGTTTACATTAGGGTTCGGTGCTAATAGGGAATCTCAGAGTAGGATTTTAGCCATGTCAATATCAGGTTAATGTCAATATACATTATGCATGACGTCACGAGTGACGACTTTTACACCTGCCCCCATTAATTGACGCAGAAAGACCCAGAACACGGCTGTTAAAGATTCAAAGCAGATGAAATCTATGAATTCCTCCCCATATATTTGAGGAGAATTCTTAACAAACACTTCGATCTTGAATTTGTGTCAAACCCTATAAGATTGTTTTAGGTATTTCAACAGACGAGTGGGGTCTATTAAACACACTTTTTCTAATTTCATGTATATTATAATTTCATAGTTAAAATATTGATTATTATAATGAAATTTTGGTATTTGACCTATTTCTAGCTTAACACTTGAGTGTTGAGCTAATTTCAGGTTTACAAGTGGGAACCTTAACCGTCTTCCTACCTTATATCTGGGGACATTTGTGTATAAATTATTAGATTTTGAATTAGTGTCAAAGCCTATATGGTTCCATCAAGTATTTCAATTTCATTTTTCACACTCGATAAATTTACAAGTGGGGACATTCACTGTCATTTCAACAGACAAGTGGGGTCTTTTAAACACACATTTTCAAATTTCATGTATATTTTAATTTTATAGCTAAAATATAGATTATCAGAATGAAATTTAAGTAATCAGTCCTATTTCTAGCTTAACAGTTAAGTTTTGAGCTAATTTCATGTTTACAAGTCGGGACCTAAACCGTCTTCCTGGGGACATTTGTGTATAAATTTTTAGATTTTGAATTAGTGTCAAGCATTTGAAGATAATTTTTCACACTTGATAAATTTACAAGTGGGGACCTTCGCTGTCATTTCAACAGACAAGTGGGGTCTTTTATACACACATTTTCTAATTACATGTATATTATACTTCTGTAATTAAAATACTGATTATTATGATGAAATTTACGAAATAGGATCTTTATGTTTCCTTCAAGTATTTGAAGATATTTTTTAAAACTCGAAAATTTTACAAGTGGGGACCTTCGCTGTCATTTCAACGGACAAGTGGGGTCCTTAAAATATATGTTTTCAAAATTCATTTTAATTCACTTTTTTAATTAAAATATTGATAATTATGATGAAATTTACATTATATGTAACGTTGGTCCCATTTTAAAATGTGGGGAACTTGGCCGTCTTTTTAATGTACATCTGGGGACATACAGTTTTTTTAATCGAGTTAATGTTTTAAACGAAGTTAATTTAATGACGCCTAAAGAATTAGGAAAAGTAGTTTTCGTACGTCAAGTGTAATTAAATTATGAAAAAATCACCGTTCGGTCTGTGAGATACAAGATTTTATATTGTTATAGCTGAATAATGTATATTTTCTATTTCTAAAGTAGCGACATCTATCTGTGCTTATTGTAATGAAAACCCATTTTTGAGCCCCCACATGTACGCCGAAGAGACCATATGGTCCTCATTTCGTACAACTGGGTGTGTGAAACCTCTGGCGACCTCTCTCGGATATGTGTTAATTTCCATGGTCCCCACTTGTAATGTGAAAAACCCAAGTACCTTACAAGTGGGGACTTTTTCAAAAAAATTAATTTGGGCTCTAATTAGCCTTATTATATCATTTATCTAATTACTTACATGTGAAGACTTTAAAATGTCCCCACATGTAAGTCGGGTCCCCACTATGTGGTTGAAAAGATTGTCAGAATCCCCACTTGTCAATCGTATGCAGACACACCCCATACGCTAAAACTGCAATAAAACACTCTAAAAAACACTGAAAGTTCAGAAAATACACTAAAACTATAATAAACACTCTAAAATTACAATAAAAAACTTAAATTACAACAAAACTACAACAAAACACAACTAAATTACAACAAAATACACTAAAACTACAATAAAGCACACTAAAATACACTAAAACTGAAATAAAACATACTTATATAAACTTATGATTTAACGAACTGTTAAGATAAAATTTCATATTTCCTAAGACAGATAAGCTTCTACTCCTTTCATCTTACTCCCAGTTAGATTTAACCTTGTTAAAACATAATCAGATGAATTTGAGTTACAATGTCGTAAAATCCTGTGCATACAGTTACCTAGGAGTGATAGAGACATTTTTAACGTTGCCCAGAGATGATAAACTTAAGCGAAATTGTTTTACGTTTGAATAAAAATACCGCTTCCAGTAGTGGGTTTATAGTACTCCTTGTTTGTGTAAGATTAGTGTAGCTGTAGAGCGTAATCATGGTAAACGCTTAAAAATATATATATTTTCAATAAAAACACCGCTTCCACTAGTGGATTTATACTCCTTGTTTGTGTAAGATTAGTGTAGGTGTAGAGAGTAATCATTATAAACGCTTAAAAATATATTTTCAAAAATGAAGAATATAGAACATTTATTTTGTATCAAAAAATATTTTGGTGCTAAGATTGCTTTAGAAAAATTCAAACGGCTAGGTATTGGTAAAAAAGACATGTGTAAGCTATTTGTAGATGAGATAATGTTTTACATGTTTTAAATGAGGCTAAAACTTCCACTATTGTGTCTAAAAAAGTTGTTGGCAATGTATATTTTTTAAATATGACGGAATTGCGGTTGATATGATAGCGCCCTATTTGCGAAAAAAACCTTTTTTTAAACAGTTGAATCACTCTTTGATAGAATTTCAAGAGAAGAAGTTAAGCGTTAAATTTGCTCGATTAATTTTGTTCGGAAAATAATATATTTAAGCGCTACGTATTACTGAAGGAGATTGATTTTGCCAATCTTTGTGAGTATTTAACTGTTTAATAATTATTTTGGTTAAGTGGGAGCCTAGCTTATGTGTGATTGGGTTGTGGCTTCCATGTTTTGGGGACATTTGCTTTTTGTGTGGCGAGGTATGATTCAGCTTTGATATGGACAAATGTTACAAATCATACTGGTAGACTAAGAATACGGTTGAGGTATAGCGAGGGAGTAGAGTTTCCACAGCAATTGAGAGATATTGAAAAGGCTTGAACAATTGACTATTTTAAAATTGAATTCCTGCACTTGCAAAGAATTTAAAAAGCGATAGATGCATATATTTAGGTTGTTTAAGGGGTAGTGATAGTCATCTCCACTCGGAGAGGTAATATTTTGGCTTTCCCAACTTGTTATATTCAACGATAGGCTACCTCCTCTATTTTTTATCAAAAGTGATTCTATTTAACTTACCAATTATATCTGATGAGAGAATAGTAACTCTACCAACTGAACATACCAGTTTCAGCAACCCTTTATATCTAGATATCACAGTTACCACTTCCACAGTTTCCAATTTGAACGACCATTTCGGGCAGTAGGTTTCCAATTTGAACGACCATTTCGGGTAGTAGGTTTCCAATTTGAACGACCATTTCGGGCAGTAGGTTTCCAATTTGAACGACCATTTCGGGCAGTAGGTTTCCAATTTGAACGACCATTTCGGGCAGTAGGTTTCCAATTTGAACGACCATTTCGGGCAGTAGGTTTCCAATTTGAACGACCATTTCGGGCAGTAGGTTTCCAATTTGAACGACCATTTCGGGCAGTAGGTTTCCAATTTGAGCGACCATTTCGGGCAGTAGGTTTCCAATTTGAGCGACCATTCCGGGCAGTAGGTTTCCAATTTGAGCGACCCTTTCGGACAATAGGTTTCCAATTTGAGCGACCCTTTCGGGCAATAGGTTTCCAATTTGAGCGACCCTTTCGGGCAATAGGTTTCCAATTTGAGCGACCCTTTCGGGCAATAGGTTTCCAATTTGAGCGACCCTTTCGGGCAATAGGTTTCCAATTTGAGTGACCCTTTCGGGCAATAGGTTTCCAATTTGAGCGACCCTTTCGGGCAATAGGTTTCCAATTTGAGCGACCCTTTCGGGCAATAGGTTTCTAATTTGAGCGACCCTTTCGGGCAATAGGTTTCTAATTTGAACGACCCTTTCGGGTGATAAGTTTTCAGTTCAAGCAACCCTTTCGGGTGAGTTCATTTTACAAAGCTCCTAGAGCTAGGATTTCCACCAACCATTAATTACGGCTGATCATACAAAGCTCCGAGAGCTAGGACTTTCACCAACCCTTTAGGGTTATAATACAAAGCTTCTAAAGCTAGGGTTTTCAACAACTTAAAAAGGTAAAGCTTCTAACCCATCTGGGTTATAAGTTCATTTTACAAAGCTCCTAGAGCTAGGATTTCCATCAACCATTGATTACGGCTGCTCAAAGTATGGTCGAGAATTTTACAAAGCTCCGAGAGCTAGGACTATCACTAACCCTTTCGGGTTATAATACAAAGCTTCGAGAGCTAGGACTTTCGCAGGGTTATAATACAAAGCTTCGAGAGCTAGGACTTTCACAGGGTTATAATACAAAGCTTCGAGAGCTAGGGCTTTCACAGGGTTATAATACAAAGCTTCGAGAGCTAGGGCTTTCACAGGGTTATAATACAAAGCTTCGAGAGCTAGGGCCTTCACAGGGTTATAATACAAAGCTTCGAGAGCTAGGGCTTTCACAGGGTTATAATACAAAGCTTCGAGAGCTAGGGCTTTCACAGGGTTATAATACAAAGCTTCGAGAGCTAGGGCTTTCACAGGGTTATAATACAAAGCTTCGAGAGCTAGGGCTTTCACAGGGTTATAATACAAAGCTTCGAGAGCTAGGGCTTTCACAGGGTTATAATACAAAGCTTCGAGAGCTAGGGCTTTCACAGGGTTATAATACAAAGCTTCGAGAGCTAGGGCTTTCACAGGGTTATAATACAAAGCTTCGAGAGCTAGGGCTTTCACAGGGTTATAATACAAGCTTCGAGAGCTAGGGCTTTCACAGGGTTATAATACAAAGCTTCGAGAGCTAGGGCTTTCACAGGGTTATAATACAAAGCTTCGAGAGCTAGCACTTTCACAGGGTTATAATACAAAGCTTCGAGAGCTAGGGCTTTCACAGGGTTATAATACAAAGCTTCGAGAGCTAGGGCTTTCACAGGGTTATAATACAAAGCTTCGAGAGCTAGGGCTTTCACAGGGTTATAATACAAAGCTTCGAGAGCTAGGGCTTTCACAGGGTTATAATACAAAGCTTCGAGAGCTAGGGCTTTCACAGGGTTATAATACAAAGCTTCGAGAGCTAGGGCTTTCACAGGGTTATAATACAAAGCTTCGAGAGCTAGGGCTTTCACAGGGTTATAATACAAGCTTCGAGAGCTAGGGCTTTCACAGGGTTATAATACAAAGCTTCGAGAGCTAGGGCTTTCACAGGGTTATAATACAAAGCTTCGAGAGCTAGCACTTTCACAGGGTTATAATACAAAGCTTCGAGAGCTAGGGCTTTCACAGGGTTATAATACAAAGCTTCGAGAGCTAGGGCTTTCACAGGGTTATAATACAAAGCTTCGAGAGCTAGGGCTTTCACAGGGTTATAATACAAAGCTTCGAGAGCTAGGGCTTTCACAGGGTTATAATACAAAGCTTCGAGAGCTAGGACGTTCATCAACCATAACGGTATACCAAACTTCTACAGCTATTTCTTTTTAACGAAACATATTCCTTTATGATACGAATAGTACGATTCTCTGTAAGAGGCTTCGAATCTGTCTTGAAAAAGTTTGTTTCCGAACGCTAAATCTAACTGGCAATGATAGTCAGTTGAAATTTTCTCTTCAAGACCCGGCAGAAGAGACATGTTAAAAGAATCAAAGAACTGTTTCAGGGCCGTTTTACTTTTTATAAAATTTATATTAAAATCTCCGACAACAACTGTCGGAACAGAGGCATCGTATCTTATATCGAATAACAAGATATAACACCAACACCATGCGCTAGTCTTTCGTGTATCCCACATACACACCAAACTATCCTTATTGGCTTCCAACAACCGCCATCTCCTGGTATGCACATAGACACCAATCTGTAACATTGGCTTCTACTCCAACATCGTCGTTAGGCTTAAGATGTACGCGGCGAGCGGCTAGGGTTACGAGAAACGTCTAGCCTCCCTAAGGTGGGATCGCCACCAAAGGTTCACGCAATTGCGCATTTTCTTACCACTTAATGTGAATCAATCGCCTTATATACCCTAAATTTACGAAAGTTCTGATATAGGTGTTCCCTAGAGGTATAACGTTAAAGATAGCTATGTTTAAAATTATTTTAGGAATTAAGTTTCTTAAACCGACTTAACTATAATTAACGTAAAATACTGACGATTAAAATAATTAATATCAGTTATATTTAATTAATTATTTAAGATAAACTTCTTTCTATGTAATGACACAAGTGAGAGTTTATATAGAACGAGTAATGAAGATTGCATCCGAATCGAAACACTACACGCATATCAAAGTTAATAATAAGCGAGTAGGATGATAAGATCTCTTACAAAACGATAACATTTCCTTTTTGCAGAATATTAAATGGAAATATTTTAAATATTTTTCGGCATTACGATTCTTTTAGTAGTTGTGTAGCTATAAAGCTCTGTTTCATCTCAATATTCCAAGAACATCTTTTATATTAACATTTCAAATTTGGTGTTTACTTTTTAATTCAGCTTTACTACATTTATATATAGTGTAAACACAACTATTAACTTCACTACATAATATGGATTTTAATACTTCGGCTCTCTATAAGTGTTGAAGCGATTGGGTCTATAAAATAAGATACCCTAGATATAAACCAGAATTGACCTTGTTTCGTGTCCTCCTAAAAGAAGTGTTAACGGTTCAGAGTGTGCCGAAAGTTAAATACACACTTAAGTGATAGATTTTAGGTCCTATTTAGAATTAAGAGGATACACAGGGAAATGTTAAACGAGTAAACCTTTACAAATGATCTTCGCAATATCCCGCCAATTTGAACTACGTATTTCCGGTTTTTCTCACTGGCTGGTGCACCTGTGTTTAGATTAGAAAGTAAATTCGTCTCGGCTCAGAGAGGTATATTTTGGTTTTCCCAACTTGTATGTTCTTATTAAGAATAAAAACAAGAGGATAAAAAAGGTCTGTCCTCTCGTAACTTTTTAAGCTTTTATCATGATTACTCTATACAATAGTAACAAGGAGTATAAACCCAGTAGTTGAAGCAGTATTTTTTTCCGAAACAATCTCGCTTATGTTTATCCTCTCTAGACTTCGCTAAAAACGTATTACTCCTACGTAAAATATTAATAGACAGGCAAGGATTGATACCATTAAAGAAGGAGCGCAATATTATCCGTATTTTCATTTCATATACAGAGAAAAGAAATTATTATGTTTCTGAGAGGAGCTTCCCATTTTGGTTGTTGTTTTGAAAAATATATCGCAATGCACGGGCCTTGATAGATATAGGAGGCAATGAATGAAATATATCACAATGCACGGGCCTTGGTAGATAAAGGAGGCGATGATAATCTCTCTCTTTGCACGAGAGGTTTATCTTTAATATTTAAATAAATATAATTATTTTTAATTATTTTAATCTTCAATAATTAACATTAATAATAGTTAAATCGTTTAAAATAAAGTTATACCTATTATCATCTCAAACTTTGCTAATATTGACGTTTAAAGTGAAGGGTACCCCTCTTGCCCGCTTTCTTCAAATTTTGGGGTATATATACGATTCGTTTCCATTATAATAGTAAGGAAAAAGCGCAATTGCGAAAACCTTTGGTGGCGATCCCACCTTAGGGAGGCTAGACGTTTCTCGTAACTCTAGCTGATCGCCGCGTATATCCTAAAACCAAACGATGATAATGGAGTAGAAGCCAATGATACAGATTGGTGTCTATGTGGAGTAGACGGAAGACCAGTGGATGGTGGTGATTAGAAGCCAGTATGTACAGACTGGTGTCCAAGTGCAATGGACGAAGACCAGAAGATGGTGGTGATTAGAAGCCAGTATGTACAGATTGGTGTCCATGTGGGATGGACGAAGACCAAACATGGTGGTGTGAGAACTCAAGTATAGAGTAGCCAACGGAGAGAAATACAATTTTCTAAATTTCTGTGACCTGTCATTGCGGTCCGGAAATTGGGAACACGTTTGCTCCGATACGCAAACTGCGAACGCGGTCACGTGGGTGTAACAACGGACAGACACACAGACAGACAGACTTACACACACACAGACTACGTCACACGGAGAGGTAAAAGGCTATTGCGATGCCTAGAAAACCCATGTGTTTCAGTGTGAAATCATATTTAAAACGAATGAATGAAGCTTTGCCTTACAATTGACAATCTTTTCTTCGAATTTTTCGAACACTTCCACATCTTGAAAAATCCTAAAATAATAGTTACGAGTAACAAGTTCATTTACAATGCGTGGTCCCAAATGCTGGAGACCCTGTAAAATGTTTGGTGCTGGGTTTTTATTTTTGCACGCGACATCATAGATGGCGTTTGCAAAAATATTACTCTATACGGAAATTTTTGGAGGAGTAAGCCACTCTGTAATATATAGTCTTTCTGAAGGTGTATGATGGAAAGCGTATTACACAGTATAACGCGGAAATACAGTCGAGATTACTTTTTACAGTTTTATTTCAATTTTAGAACGTATTGTATACTAATCGCCCGAATTTACGGCATTAAAACCTCTAAAAAGCTAATACCGGGGGAATACGCTAGCGTCTGACCTCTCCAGCCAACGTGCGGTGCTCGCGACATGCGGGTTTGATGGCATTTGCCTAGGCGCCCCGCAAAGTTATAAGCATTTGTTATATCATAAGTTTATCATGCCACTAAGTACACAAATATGGGCTACAACCGGGCATCTTACGCAGGCTACTGTGACATCAGAACTCGTATAGCGCTAAGATCCGAGAGAGAAAATTTCGAAATTTCCGTCGCGGTGCAGCCACCAAGCGGTCGAGGCGATTACTAAATGGGTCACATGAAAAAAAATCATCCTATGAAATAAAGGAGATTTTTACGTTTCGTATAGGCAGGCATTGGGGGGAACGAATTTTACTTAAGCAACCCCAAATCCCCCCCCTCTCTCTTTCTCTCTCGTGAGATAGAGGCGGCTTCAGTCCTGAAACATTCTAAAAGAGATAAAAGAAACGCTAGGCTAGGCAGTACAATTTTGTATTGAAGTTGAGGTGATAAATGATGCGGAGAGAGTATAGGGTTTCATTAAAGGGAGCCAGACAAACACTATTGCTATAGGAGGAGCAGCCATTTCTCTATTTAGAGGCATGATAAACTTGTGGTAATATAAAGGTTTTGTTTCATTTCGTATCTAAGGAAGAATAAGACAAAATATTCTTACAAACTTAAATTTCTAGCGAATTATTTCCTTCAAGCATCTTGCGTCTAAAATGCATTTTAGACGTTAGCTTGTATTTTTAATTTATTTTGAATATTTTTCAAGCCTCTGATAAGTGGCGCTGCACACATGTAAAACATTTACAGAATGTAGAAAGCACTTTCTGATATTTTACAGTTTCAACTCTAACATCTTTCCGTTTATTTTACTTCGTGTAAAATGGCTCTGTAATGGTTGTAACTATTTACTTTTTAAAATGAGAAAGTGTGTTGTATGAATCCTTATTTACAGAAGTATAATGAGGTTCTACTTTATAGGGGTTGCTTCGTCCGCTCTGCTTTGTCCAATGAAGCGCTAGATATGACTATCATTATAATAATAATAATCTAGGCTTTGTCTATGAAGCGATTTTCACACTAAGCCTGTGGCTTGTTTACAGGTGGGTCCCTTTACATATTATATATACAAGTTGCATAAACCAGCTTACAACATAGGAGAGAGATTTTTTTAGTCTCATTTCACCCTTTCTCTCCGATTACCATCACTTTTCATGCCTAAAATATATTTCAAATTAAGAGCTCTAAACGATCTAATAAACAAATTTTTTGTTACAATTAGCTAGATGTTTTATTTCCCTTTTTTAAATAATTGAATTGAATTTAATGTTGTTTTATTGTGCATATGAAAAGCCCCCTAGGCGACTCACGAGAATATACACAGTTACATAAGAAAATTTTACAAAAATTCAATCAAGCAGGCAAGTATGAAAATGTGTTTAACAATAATTTGATATTAAATAAGGTTGTTTTTTTCTTTTTTCTTAGTTATATTGAATTAAAATATATTTTTTGAGGTCGTTTAGAGTTATGGTGAATAGATCAAAATCCTCCGAATATAAATTACAAGTATCTCGCATTCTAATAATTGAATTAATGCTAGTACGAGGGTTCTAGAAAGTTACTTTACGGCGTAACCCTTTTGGAACTAGAAAGTTGAGTTGGCAAAGAAGACTCGGGATTCGTAATGTTGTTAATAAGTTTACAGTCAAATTTCACTTCATTGAATTTTAAGAAATTGATAGGTCAAGAATTTTTAAAAGAAAATGGTAGTCACATTTAGCTCTAAGTATAAAAAATGTGCGGAAAAATTCAATAAATTTACGCTGCTCAAGTTCCAACTTATCCAGAAGGTACTTACTGCACCCACCCCAGGCAACCCAACCAAACAGGACGCGCGACCGTACGCGAGGCTAAGATAGAATCAGTAATTTTTATAGTTCTCATATTTATACCATCAAGTAGCCAACTTCAGATTCATATTGTTTCGCTCGTTAAATTTAAATAGTTCATTGCATTATGACTGATATCAGGAGTTCATAATAACCCCTGAAGGGAGGTTATTATGAACTCTTGCTGATATTAACACTAAAGTTGGACAAGGAGAAAAAAACCTAAATTGAGAGCACGAAAATCAGAATCATTGTATTTCGTTGGGTCAGATTTATTGATTTTGGTTAAAGGTGAAAATAAATTTTAGGCTTGTCTTTGAAATTTAAAATGTATTTCATTTTTTGTTTATTATTTAGAAAAAAAATAATTTCTGGCTAATATTAACAAAGAACATAGAGCAAACTCTTAAATTTTTTTAATAAGATCACTGAGAGTTTGAAATTTGAAATATGTTTTAGGAATTAAAGATAAAAGGTGAAATGATCCGAAAAAAATTAAATTTTTTCTCCCATATTATATACTGGTAAGTAGCCTATATAATGATAGTCATAGCCAGCAGTTCATTGGATAAAGTATCCACTATCACGTAGAAACTCATTATATTTCTGTAAATAAAGGTTTCATACAACACACTTTGTCATTTTAAAAAGTCAAATAGTTTACAATCATTACAGAGCAATTTTACACGAGAGTACAAAAAGGTTATCAAAAATGTAAAATAGAGAGAAAGATGTTAGAATAAAAACTGTAAAATATCAGAAAGTGCTCTCTACATTCGGTAAATGTTTCGCAAGAGTACAGCCACACCAATCGGATCCCCGAAAAAATAAATTAAATATTAAACCAGTTATCAAAATCCTTTCCTTCGTGTGTCTCACTCTGAAGTTCAATTCTTACATAAACGCAAGATGCTTGAAGGAAATAATTCACTAGAATTTAAGTTTGGAACAATAAATATAAGTAAGAATATTTTGTATTATTCTTCCTTAGAAACGAGATGAAATAAAAGTTTAATATTGCAAATGCATATAAGTTTAAAAAACACGGCACCAATCATTTTACAGGATCTGCAGTATTTGGGACCACTCATCGTAAATGGCCTTATTACATATAACGATTATTTCAGGGTTTTTCTCACGGCTTTCATCCTGTGTAATATTCGGAATGTAACGTGAGTAAATTAATACAGCAATATCAGTTAAAACACATTGCATGTTATTATTCACCAATTCAATATTTGTTCCACCTTTTACGTTAGATTAAATTTTGTACCATTTCTAAACATCACGAAAACACTTTGGAAGGTCTACGGCTATCAATATAAAATTGTGTATCACACCCTTTCCTTCGCGACGCAGCTGAAGGTTCGGTATTCGAAATTTTAATGATGATTCCAGTAGAACTCTTTGTGCTAAAACATTTATTCACAAACATAGTAAAAAGACTTTAAACGGAGCCTCCGAAATGATCTAGGCCCGTGCCTATCGCGATGCGAGAATATTTTTCAATTAATTTAGTTCGCCATGTTTTCTCGCTTGGTGGTGCTTTTACTACCGTAAAATGAAACAAATTCAGCCTCGTGACCTTGTCGACTGCTGCAATATTAGGGCAAGGCATAGAGCGGTGAAGCCGAGGTCGCGTATAGTAAGAAAACGTTTTAGAAAACTTCCGAAGACCTCTATTAAACAATCACGCCAAAAAAGTTAAGGATAGAAAGCTAAGGTTAAAAAATTAAAGGTTATGAAGGGGTAAAAAATTCCTCTTGTGGTATAATGAAACAGTGAATTAGCAACTTCTTGAAGTTTTTACACACAATCTAACCAAAAGATTCAAAAAAACGTAAATAGCCACTAAAACAATTACTTTAATTTAAGGCTGGAACCTTTCTCTTTCATAAAATTTTTATAATTGGCCCCTAAAAAATCAACTATAATTTATGGAAGACCCCGGTAGCGCCATCTAGTACACATATTGGTTGACAATATTTCCTCTATAATAACAATTATCTAAGCTTTGTCTATGAAGAGATTTCCACATTAAGCCTTTGGCTTGTTTGCAGGTGGGTCCCTTTACAATTCATAGAGCCCCCCTGTGCCAAAGCTAACCTACAGTGCCCTATACTAACTATTACCGTTAACCTCTGCAATTTTTGATGGAAAGGAGAAACCGTGTTAGACCGCGGAGAAAAACTCCTTTTAACAAGTGGGGAGAGAAATTGCAAACTCTACGCAGAAGGATTTGTTCCCAGAATTTCACCCGGTGCCACAGTCCGGGATCGAACCTGGGATCCTATTGCTACGAGGCTAAAGCGCTTTTTCGCTACGCCACCCCACTCTGATATCGACACGCACGGGCCTAGATCATTTCGCCGGCTACGTTTTAGTTAACCATTGGTTTATTTAAGAAAAAATTAAATTTAGGATAAAACTTAAATAAAAATCCAAACACATTATCTATTTCAGATATGCCCATTTTCGAGCCATAAATAACATTTTCCGAAATCAGAGCTTAATGATTGCAAATGTCTAAATAGTCCACCTCCTTTTTTACAGGTTATTGACATGTCATTAGAAAGTTATTCATTACAACGTGAAGATGTTTTTCGTTATCACGTTTCTCCGACCATGATGATGGGTGATAACCGCATTGCAACATACGTCAACCCAGAAAAGGAACACGACACCCGTTTATCTATCAATGGTTTGGATGCGCACACGTGGTGTCTCATCGCAACGGCTATGGTTCTTCTGTCTATGGTCTCATCTTTGAATACATTTTTGCGCTCAAAAATATTTGCGAGAAGCATCAGAATTGAAAAAGGCAAAAGCTGAACTTTAATTTGATTGATAAGTCAGGTATTGTTACAAGCAAAGTCAATTTGCATTAAATACAATGATTTCCAGGATGGATTTCTGCGTTAACGACCAACTGCAACCAATATATTTGGCAGTACTTATCGGATTTCTTAGGAAATAGTTCCGAAAATTTGAAATCACCGAAGCTCTTGCTGTGCGGATGGCTACTTGGGTGCACTGTGTTGAGCAGATGCTTTTCGGGTGCTTTGAAATCAGATTTTCTCATATCAAGTGAAAAATATATAGACACAATTGACGATATTTTGTCAGCAGAAAAACGTTACTTTAATAATGCCGGAAAATGCTGTTATGCATTTGTCTCTTCAGGTAACAATCTTCCTATTGATATCAATTTTAAAATATCATCAGAGTTATTACTCAATATAAACAGCCCTAATGTGGCATCTGGGCATTAAGGCTCCAAAAAATTAATCTCCCCTTATTGAACATTGTGAAATATGTACTAAAAGTATGGAAATTTTATTTTATACAGAAAAACTTGTCATTTAGCGCCAAACTTGAAAAAAGGATGAAGGAAAATGGATTGGTTTTGAGGGCTACTATTTTGACTCACGTAGTTAGAGTCCTTTTTCTTCGCGCTATCTCTGCACTTTTTGTAGACAAGGAATATATTATGTCAGACTTGCCCCTAATTGTTCAACCCGAAATGATCAAATCAAATTGAAAAATTTACATTGGAAAAGAATCGTACGAACCAAAATACTATTATTTTCTCATAAACAAACAACTGCCTCGTGACATTCTTGAAAACATCAACTATTTGTAAGTACCGCAAATGGTGTTGTCGTTATATGAATAGATGTCTTACAAGTTCTGAGATGTTTTTGTGGGTTTCAATGACTAAAGGAAAGTCTTATAGTATTAGTCCTTTCAATTATTGGAAAAGAAAGGTTGATTTTTTTGTTAATTTAATTACGAGATCAAAGCAAAATTTTTAAACAGGAACATTATTTACACAATTTGACAACCTTTAAGGAAAGTCATTTCCGTATTTGAGAACAATTCTGTTTGCAGAACCGAGCCCAGACAATTATTTAAATCTTAAGAGTTTTGCTTTTTTGAGGAACGAGATAGGCCTAATTGACACAATAAAGATTTGTTTTATAGAAACAATATTATAAGCTCGAAAATGGTTATTTCGGAAGTTACGATCAGTTTCATATTAGGAAATTATGTGTTTAAAACAACATTAAAATGGATGTATTTCGATTCGTGTCTTTATACTACTTAACTGAGAAAGAAACTCAATAGTTATAAGTTATTTTCAGATGTCCTGCTCCACATTTATTAAGTAAAATATTGTTCTTTCAATGTTTTATTTAGAACGCTAATGTTTTGGAGACTCGTCAAAGAACGCCAGGACAAAATAAGCGTGCCTTTAGACACCGAGAATTATTTTGGAAGGAAGGCAATCAAATTCAAGACGCGATTTCGTTGTCTCTTGGGTTTCTTGCTCCCATTTTTATCATCTACTTCAACGAAATTGCAGTCGCCACTGCTGTCGCCATTTGTGAGATTTTATCCATATTAAAGAATGCCTTGCATTGATTAGACACTTCATAAATGATAACAATTCTATTGTTCAATTTGATGATAGATTAATGGTTAAATCAAAAATGAATGAATACGGAATTTACTGCGCAGAAAATAAGCTTGCATAAACTTACATTATATAGGGTTTTTCTGATACTAATAACTCTGCCATAAATTAGGGTCAAACCATTTAGAAATAATTGTGATAAAATAATATTTTAGTACATAGTTTTAAATGTTTAATATTTTAAAAACTATTTAATCAGCTAATTCAATATAATATTTTGAGAAATAATGCAGTGACTACATTCTTAAGTTTTGAAAAATTATTAATTAAAATCCGGAACAACAAGAAACATTTGCAGAAGTTCTTAATGGTGCTGCCATACATTCCTAACTTCTAATGGTCAAATAATAGCTGAAAGAAAAAGTTCATGAAATTACACTTAAGAAAAAAATTGATATTACCTTTTGTGAAATAGTACATAACTGCAATGAAAAAACTATAGGTTATAGCGTAAGCTACGTTCTTCTGTGGCTGCAATGAACGGATGAAAAAATAATGATTGCGATTCCCAGAAAACACATGTGTTTCAGTATGAAATCAACTTCAACAGCAAATGAATAGTTTAAACTTTGCAGTTTCGAATAAACGATATGGCTCCGGAGATGGCTTACAATCTGATTTATCCTGGTATATTATGTAACCAGATAATTTACTTTACTTTTGGGTATAACTTCTTTATAAAAGTTTAACCATAAAACTCGGTGCCCTACCTGAAAGTTTCCTCTAATCGAGGTTACAGCACGAATTGTGCCATGCATATAATGTGAATAGACTTTCACATCACTTTTAATAATCACTTTCATGTTAAGGTTAAGTTGACTAACTTGATTTTCGTTTTTCAACCCGAATATGTTCTGAAACTAATTGTTCATCTTTAATTTCCCTTTGACCGTACGATTCTAAAAAATTAATGACTGGAATGTGTACTTTCGTGAAAGTTTCAAAATTAAGCTTCGTATTTTGCTGTTTGGCATATGAAGCTTATTTAAACATATTAATAGTATCCTCTTCATTTATGTATGTTTCGAGTTTACTTTGCTATTGGTTAAAATCGTGGAACGCCGAACTCAAGCATAAAATATAATGATGATTTATAATCCGAAAAGTTATATCTAAAACACTACGATCGAGGAGCAGATCACTTCGTGTTATGGTACACGTACGTTATTTTTTAAAGAAAAATTGCTATATCAAGATAATCATATTAAACATTTAAATACGACTTACTCAATCATAACAAGTAGCAAATAATACAATCAAGATCCTTACAATTGTACAAATAATAATGTTATGAAAGACGTTATCAACCAATAAAGCTGTTTGACTCGATGAGTATAACAATTCTTGGACACCTTTTAGTGCTTTGACTGAAGGCATTTTGAAAGCGATTTCATATTGCATTATACAAATAATTTATAGTCAATCAATAGATTTAGTTGAAGTGCTTTTAACTCGGTGAACCATTTTTATTGACACAAGTTTCAAGCACTTATCGTGTTAGTTTTGTGATCTGACTGCCATTTTCTAATTAAAATAAGATTTCTTAGTGGACATTTTGTATTTAAGATCAACTGGCATACACATGAGTGGAATATTGGAACGGGTTTCGGAAATACTTTGATCAGTGAATGACTGGATAACAGTGATCGATATATTGAAAATAACCGAGGTATGAAAAAATTATGATTTGAAGTATTTACTTAGTATCTAAACGTTTCGTACAAAATTATTCCTAAATGTTGTATATTTAATGAAAATATTTAATTGCGATATTATCAAAATTAAAGCATTCTGTTAAGAATATAGAGACTTTACCAGATTTGTTAAACATAGAAGTGAGCAGCCCCTAAGATCCAAGTTAATATTGTATATAGCTGATTCGGAGTTGTAATGGGTTTCATGTTTGAGCACCGTAACTCGAGAGTTTCCTCTTTCAAATCATTAGGAGTTTCCAGGTTAATTATTTGAACTCCTCCCATGCAGAGTTTATCTTGATATCATGTATCATTACATTGTAACTCAATATATTCTTGTTTCGCCAAACACAGAAACTTAGGCACGGAAAAAAATACAGCTCATCGAATGATACATTTCACTACGAGATGTTCTCAACGTGAAAAGCTTCTAGTTTCAGTTCAATATGTTAAATTCGACTAACAATTTTATCTTCAAGTTTAGCCTGGGTTTTGTGAGTTTTTAAATACAAAAAATTTAAAGTAAATTAACGCGTAAAATTGCAATGTTAATATTTTTAGGAAAAGAATCTCGGGAAAAATCATTTGGATGAATTTTTGAGCGGGAAATATTCGTTTTCGAGTGTGAGATTTTATTGGTTGCTCCAGTTCGTAATACTTAACCTAAAAAACGTGACGTAAGATAGGCTTGATGCCGAGTAGTACAAGTGAAATTTTTAATACGCCTTTTAGTTATAGAGTCGAACATGTTGGTCTTGAAAAAGTATTACAATTATTGAATGTTTTGAAACCTAACGCTCATTTTAATGAGGAAATTATCTTGTGCGGCGTTGGCATTACTTTGGGGGGTAAGTTCTGTCACGGTTCATGTTATTTTATTACCAGTAAAGACAGAAGACATTACTTTCCGCAATAACATTATATTCAAATTGCATGTTTAAAGTATTCTTCTAAATCGAGATATTTCTCTTGTCTCATTTTGCTAGTGCTAATCTTGAAAAACCATGTAATTACTATATTATAGTGGTTGTCTTTTTTTTTTTTGCCCACAAAGACTTGTGGGGGTGATAGTTGGCATAATAACTTTTTAAGTTTAATATTGGAATACTAAAAAATGCAGAAAATGAAAAATAATTTTAACTAGTAATAAAGGCACCCGACGTTGCCCTTCAGTCTGTCGGAAAAATTTCATTAGTTATCGAGCTTTTTTAAAACATGACGGCAAATGGTAACTAAAATGTCATAAAGACAGGAAGTTTCCTCCATTTATCCGAAAACACGTGTACAGATTGGGCCTTAAGCATCTTTGAGAAAAGGTTTCAACTTTCTAAGCGGAGATGTTTTTTTGCATGGTATAAATAAATACGTTCTAAATGTAGAAATTGTTTTAGCATCGAAAACGGATAGGAAGAGATGATTTTATAACCATATCTCCACCGATTCAAGCGGACACCCGGATAATCTTGGCAATCGTGGATTCTCGTTCGAGATCTCACTCGACTGAACAACTATCTCTGGCAGGATTTGAAAATGATGTTTGGGCCATATTCATAGCGGTTTTGTTAGTTCTATCAGTCGTTCTCTTCATCGGTTGGAAAAGTGACACATTTGGACGAATTCACAGAAGCACTTGTGCAAATCTATTCGAGAGGATATGGTTCCTCATCTCTGATTTTCTTCAAAATGGTGATTTATAACGCATTAGAAATGAAACAAAGGAAATAAGTAACATATGCAAGTCATTATCTTTAAGTACCCATGTGGGCCTATTTAGTATGGGACATCTCTTCCCCTTCTTATACTTCAGAGCTTCTAAGGGATCGTGTGCGAAAAAACCACGAGAAACATTTTTTTTTCATAGTTCGCTTACCTACTTAAACCTTTTCTGATAAATTCTCAAATAGGTGAAGGCTTGACATCAAGGCGTGTTAGTACACGGCTCGTTCTAGGCGGATGGTTCCTCGCATCTAGCGTCTTGACGAAATCATACACAGGAAATCTAAAAGGAGAGTTACTCGTTTCCAAACGGGACACGATCGACAGTGTAGAAGATCTTGCCGAGAGAAAAGATACAATACCCTACATTTATTTTAGGAACGGCATTCAACCGGAACTAGAGGTTACATTATATCGAAGGCAAATAGAAACGAGTGAGACGCTGGGAAGTCTCTCTTGGCTTAACGTGGTGCCTGTGACATATTTCAAATAGCTTATACCGCCCCGCCGATGCCTTGTTTAATATGTTGTTTAGTGTTTGATAGTTCGACCTGCCTTGAGGACACATAAAATTAATTGTAGGTTTCTGGATAAAAGCTCTAAAGGTGCTGCACAAATGCTATTTTAGAGATTTTCAGCTGACTTTGTTCTATTAATATGATTTTGAAACATAAACTTGCTTTCTTCAAGCTTAATGGCGTATTCGTTGCAGACTAACCAACTTAATACTGAATTCGCGTAGCCATATTTATATTACCAGTAGCCGATTAGGCTTTAAAAATAAAGTACTTAACATGCGCCTGTGGGAGCTACACGATATTCTCTAAGCTCCTAGGAAAGACATTCCCCTTACGCGGAGGGAAATAGTTCAGTAAGGCGGCTCCATCGGATCCATCGGATCCTTCCGCCTAAAGGAGCGATTTACCACGAACCTAAATTCGAGAACTACTATAAAGACTGAGTAGGGTGTCTAAAATATTCTTTAGATAAAACTATTCACAATACCAAAGATTATTTGGGAGTAAGGCGTTAAAATGTTATCAATCTGGGTAGCTTTAGCTTGGACTATTTTAGACGCCGTGCATCTGATTTTTAACGAGGTATTTTTCTGTTCTCGCCGTTACGGCAAGCCCGGCCGCCAGCGGCTCGAGATGTGCCGCTCGGCTTCAGCCGCTGATATCAAGCCAAGGCTTAGTGTAGTTTTCGTGTCTAATTATATTCGCAGAGCTATATTTATGTTGAAATTTAAAGAAAATCTTAAAATATTTAGTTGAAGATGTAGTAAATATCTCAAAAGATTTCGAAACTTGAGCTTGAAAACGTTGAATATTTTATAACGCCTACCGAACGATACCGAAAATTCGCCTTCCGGGCTTCCCGGTTATGTGGACGGCGAGGTCAAGTCGAGGTCCCATGCAAGAAAATAGTAATAGCCGTCGCCGATTGGTCTGGCATTAAAGAGGTTATCTATGGTTAGGAGGCTCGTGATTGAGAAAATACACCCATCATATCTTGGATGTTCTTCTCGCGATAAGATCCTATAAAAGACGCGGTAGTTTAAAAGATAAGTCATTTTACGGCTCTTCAAGCTTTTCACCCCGGCTTACGATATCCACGTGTCATCACTTAGAAATGGACTTAGTTAAATTGTAAGTAAACTCCTAACAATATAGTTAACCCTTGCATGTCCATTTTTATCCAGACTTATAATTAGAGTATTCGACTAATTTTTACTCCATCAGGGACGAATCAAAAGCGTTCTCCGAAACTGACAATACACCGGACACGCCTTCCTGTCTTATCTGCTGCTGAATCCATACAACAAGATTTTAAATTCCGGAAAAAGGTAGACCATCTTCAGTTCTTCAGCAATTTCGACTGACGATTCCGGTAACATAAATTTCTTGTAAATCATGTTGTCATGCTTGACTAATAACCCATATTGATCAGTTTCGACGAATCTTACCACCCTGAAATATTTTAGGAATAAATAAGTATATTACACTTTGATTTGTCATCTCACAAATAGTCAATTTGCTGTCGAATTTCAGCCGGCAGACCCTTGCTGAAAAACATGTAAAGATAACGTGGAAAATATTGTTCTTTCGATATATAGACCCATCTTTTTAGCTTTTTCAAAACCGGTTCTAACAATTGGATTGTAGTAGTAGCCAAGTGGCGGAGCTGGCCCAGTGGCGTGGGTTGGCGTGAAGCGGCGTGAGGAATTGGCGTGAACTGATAGGGGAGAATTGGCGTGAACTGATAGGGGAGAATTGGCGTGAAATGTCGTGATGTCAGACTTGGCGTGAACTGAAAGGGGAGATTGGCGTGTAATCTCATGACGACGTTTAATCTCATGTCGAACACTTGAGATAGGGTTATCTATTCCCGTTGCCGTGTCTTATCTTATTTTTCGAAGGAAATAATAAATGCATGACATCACTGATAGGGGATCCACTTTTGAATTATGGCGGTTAAAACCCATGTCACGTGTTCAGGAAGTTGGGCTTAAAACTAGATGTCATATTATTTACGAAGTAGGCGGGAAGTATGAAAGTAGACGGTAAAAAGAGAGTGCAGTTTTCGGATACGACAGTGTACCTGATTCTTCACGAGGACAGGCGAAACCATGAATTTCGCAACCTGCAATGTTTTAGAATGCAAATACGAGGACATATTAACTCCGATATTGGAGATGAAAATTGAACGCATCGCTAAGCCCTGTCATGGGTTGGGGTTTTTAATGCCATGTTGACTTTCGACAACGTGGTGGGAGGGGAAATTATTTATGTTAGGCTTAAAGAAGCGTCATATCATCTTTCGTCAACGTGTTTGAGGGTGCCATGGTAAATACCCGGGTTCAGAGCGTCATGGTAAATTTCCGCTACGTCGTTGATTGAGAAAATACACCCATCATATCTTGGATGTTCTTCTCGCGATAAGATCCTATAAAAGACGCGGTGGTTTAAAAGATAAGTCATTTTACGGCTCTTCAAGCTTTTCACCGCGGCTTACGATATCCACGTGTCATCACTTAGAAATGGACTTAGTTAAATTGTAAGTATACTCCTAACAATATAGTTAACCCTTGCATGTCCATTTGTATCCAGACTTATAATTAGAGTATTCGGTTAATTTTTAAACCATCAGGGACGAATCAAAAGCGTTCTCCGAAACTGAAAACACGTCGGACACACCTTCCTACCCTATCTGCTGTAGTATGGTAGAATGAATTCACCCATTACTTTAGAAGCCGTCGTTAGACGAAACTACTTAAGACGAATTGAAAAATTTGGTGCTATCGGATGGGATAAAGATTACGGAAAATCCGAAAGGAGTACAGATCCCGAAACGGTGCACTTACTAATAAACCCCTCACCGAATGAAGTCTATAATGTAGACGATGGTGAAGGTTATATATGGCAATACGTTAATGGCCCTAATATAAATTTTGGTTTGAAACACTTAGCGATGTACAGATTACTAACTTCTACAGAGCAATTACCCGCAGGGTCATTAATTGACATGTTTGCTAGACAGTTTCCATGTATCATAAATAAGAAGGTTCATCAATTCAAATTGAAAGAATTTGCGGGGGATAGTATCCACGAATTTCCCGTACACCTCACACCGAACAAAATGTACAGTCAACCCCAAATATTTGTCAGTTAGGGAGTTGCCATCCTCGCAATGAGGAGGGATGTAAATTTCGTACCTTTTATTACGGAGGATACGAATTTCATTGTTTATACCAGTACTTAAGAGTTCTGAACTTAGCTCTTCATATGTGTATGTTTATGGTATATAAAACTAACAAAACCGTAAGGAAAAATTATAGTGATGAAAACGACACAGCTACGCATTATATATTCAAGGCCCTGCAGATTTGCAGGTTAGCCGAGTGTCTGTGTGATAACACTCACAGTTTAATGTTTCATGAAGTTCATTATCACATGAGATCCAATGACGCGAATAATTATTTCGCGAATAAGTATTTCGCAGACTTTCTTTAATTAATAAAACGTTTGTAAGTTCTACATTTTGTAGGCGAGGGACAGTAAATAAACAATATTTGTAGAATCTCGAATAAAAAGAAAATGTTTGAATGACATGGGTTTCTAATAATTTTACGTAGGTTTAATATAATTAATATTTTAAGCCCATTTTAAAACCTTATCTTTTCACCATTTAAACAACTGCCTTATCTGGAAGTTCATATCTATATAAATAACTATCTTGTTATAGATTTAAATGGTTTTCGAAACCCCACCAATTACGTCAATAAATCTAACACATTCTAACTAGATATATATATATATATATATATATATATATATATATATATATATATATATATATATATATATATATATATATATATATATATATATATATATATATATATATATATATATATATATATATATATATATATATATATATAAATTAGACATTTAATTTGCTTAAAGCAGATGGACTTGCTTGATCTATTGAATTAAAGTGTTATAAAATTAGGGGATAAAATATATTTTAAGATTAAATTTAACATTGATTTAAAAAGGATATTTTCTCTGTGGAATTTAAAACAAAATAAAATACGCTAAAAGTACAATAAAACACTCTAAAACTACACTATACCACAATAAAATACACTAAGGTACAATAAAACTACAATAAAACACACCAAAGCACAGTAAAACACAATAAAATACACTAAGGTACAATAAAACACTCTAAAACTACACTATACCACTATGAAATACACTAAAAGTACAATAAAACACTCTTAAACTACACTATACCACAATAAAATACACTAAGGTACAATAAAACTACAATAAAACGCACCAAAGCACACTAAAACTGCAATAAAACAGTCTAAAATTCACTTAAATTACAACAAAACACACTAAACTACAGTAAAACATGTTAACAAATAGACCGCCATATATATTTCAAGAAGAAAAAACACTGAATTTTTTGAAAGTTATTTATTTGCCTTAGTTTTCCCAGTTTCCCAGGTTTGTACGAACCCTGAATTCAACCTCGTACAGATAGGCAGTTCAGCGTTATTATGAAAAATGCAGAAATAATATCCTCATAAAAAGTTCACCACAATGTTTATTGGTAACATTTATTTTCTGTTTTTCTTTACAATTAATTGACAAGAGATATTTCATTAAGAAATACAATGAAGAGCTATTGTTATTTATTTGTCTTTGATATTTCTTTTTTCGTTAGTAAATATATTACCTTTATCTACTATTAGGTTATTTGATAGGTCCAAAGTATGAAAAGGTACATTTGGATTACTTATCAAAGCCAATGCATGTTTATGAGCAACATCCCTATTTTAAAATACAAATCTTTACATTAAATCACGCAATTACATTAATTATAAGAATAACTTGTACGAATATACACCATTTAACTCCTATATTATCTAAATAGAATTCCTCAATGGAGACAGTTTTTTCATAACAGCCAAAATCTGTTCCAAAGCTTCCGGGACCATTGTTTTTATACACAATGTAAGGTAGATTTGATTTTCTTTTTACTTAGTCTTTAAAACTAACCTGATAAATTACATCTTTTTTGTACGTTTTATATTTTTCATGTATTTTTTTCTTCGAGATCAGTAGCACCTCCTGGAGGAGTCTGGATATTTTTCCTTTAGTTCAGTTTTGAACTGTCGAAATAAGATACGGTTCTTTTCTTGATCGGTATCCTTTTCTTTATGGAACGAGTTGGCCATTTTCAGGCCATTATGGATGACAAAAGCGTTATTTAAAACTGAAAATTTGTATCCTACAACGTGTAATTCGCAAACCTGCAAAGATATTAATCAATGGGTTAATTATCCATTGTTTCTTCTTTCTACACACGGTGGTATCTTGGTCTTACTTGACTTTTAAATTAAAGTCATATTGTCTAAACCTTTCAACATGATAAGGCGCTGAATTTCTGCTGAAGAAGAAAGGTTCCCAAGGATCTTTCCACAAGACTTCAAAAATGACAGCTAACTTATTAGTCATTGGTTCTCTATACCAGGCTTCGTAGTCAATACGTTTCTGACATTTCCAACAAAGCTCGATGTAAAAGAGGTGGGCGTCCATCATTTCCAAACGTTGTCCGTTTTATCCTTGGGTATTTGGGCTATTTCTTTCATTTCAAATGCGGGTACAACGTAAACAGTTTTATCATCTTTTCGAGATTCGAGAAAGAGCCTATTTTCTCAGGCATACTCCAGGAACATTTCGTGGAGGTTATCGTTGGGCATCATATCGACGTCTAAGACTAATACAAATTCTGTGGTGGAATTTCTTCTCATTGACATCAACAGGAGCAAAACCAGTACTTGAATGTACAGTTGCATTGTAGGATTTCATTATTTTTGGTAAGGCATCAATGTAATTTAGTTTCTTCGTTCTAGTTAACAACTTGAAGATTTTATCCTTTAAAGTTCTATTAAACCTTTTAATTACTCCGCATTTAATCGCACCTACACAAGTATAAAGACTTATTCCCTCTTTTCTTAAATAATCTTTAAACAATTTTGATAAAAATTCACTACCTTGATCAACATTAATTCGTTTCGGCTTTCTTTCTTTAATAACTCTCCGCAAAGCTTTCAAAACCTCTTTACTAGTTTTATTTTTCAAAAGAAGACTCCAAGCATATTTTGAGAGGATATCAATAATAGTTAGAATATATTGAAACCCTTTATTATATTTTTAAGATTTCGTAGATCGATCAAGTCGCACTGAAATACTTCACTGGCTGTTGTAACGTAAGTACGATTTCTTGGAAAGTATATCCTCCTTGATTTGTGAATGGTATATGTTGGCTGAGACTGAAGCCATGTCTTAATTTTTTTCTTCGAAACATTTTTCACTCCTTGTTTCAATTTCTTTGCGCTACCGTAACTGAGAGGACTTTCACTGTTATAATACACTCGGCTAAACTTATTTTCCATAATTACACTTTCTCAAAGAAAGATTTTCTATTTAACCCTTGTCAATGTACGTTTAAAGCTATCCATTCATCTTCGTCTCTTATCAATGACGTCACAATTGTAGAAGATTTAACCCTTGTCAATGTACGTTTCAAGCTATCCATTCTCGTCTCTTATTAATGACGTCACAGATACAGTTGTAGAAGATTTAACCCTTGTCAATGTACGTTTAAAGCTATCTCTCTCTTATCAATGACGTCACAGATACAGTTGTAGAAGAGACTGACAGGAATCTCCCAATAGGCGGCGCGCGGTGTTTTCCCGCCAATGACGTCACAGATACAGTTGTAGAAGAGACAGGACTGCCAGATTCCCGCGCAGTGTTTTCCCGCCAGGGGGCGCGCAAGTTTTCCCGCCAGGGGGCGCGTGAGTTTTCCTGCGAGGGGGCGAAGCCGCCAGGGGGCGCGCGAGTTTTCCCGCGAGGGGGCGCGCGAGTTTTCCCGCGAGGGGGCGCGCGAGTTTTCCCGCGAGGGGGCGCGCGGGTTTTCCCAGGTGGGCGTGGCATAATGACGTCATAGGTCATTGACACAGTGACCTTGACATTCTACACCTACATTCTACACCTAAGGAGGTACGAAGTGTGGGTCTATACTACTTAAGTCTAGGATCCCAAGCCTAATTTGGGTTTCTTAAGTCTAGGATCCCAAGCCTAATTTGGGTTTCTTAAGTCTAGGATCCCAAGCCTAATTTGGGTTTCTTAAGTCTAGGATCCCAAGCCTAATTTGGGTTTCTTAAGTCTAGGATCCCAAGCCTAATTTGGGTTTCTTAAGTCTAGGATCCCAAGCCTAATTTGGGTTTCTTAAGTCTAGGATCCCAAGCCTAATTTGGGTTTCTTAAGTCTAGGATCCCAAGCCTAATTTGGGTTTCTTAAGTCTAGGATCCCAAGCCTAATTTGGGTTTCTTAAGTTTAGGATCCCAAGCCTAATATGGGTGTCTTATGTCTAAGACGCTGTACCGGATTATGGGTTTCTTAAGTCTAGGATCCCAAGCCTAATTTGGGTTTCTTAAGTCTAGGATCCCAAGCCTAATTTGGGTTTCTTAAGTCTAGGATCCCAAGCCTAATTTGGGTTTCTTAAGTTTAGGATCCCAAGCCTAATATGGGTGTCTTATGTCTAAGACGCTGTACCGGATTATGGGTTAATTATGTAATCTTGTACAGCTTTCTATATCTTTTTTATAAATTTCCCTACAATTTAATATGTCATTTGTTGCCTTTTCTTTCCCAGGGTACAGTATCATGGGTTAGAAAAGGTTAAAGACCAAAGTTTACTATAGTCAACAAAATTCTCTAGTTTGAAAACGGATTATTGAAATTGGCCCAGTAACAGTAACATAATGAAATCTTAAAACGCTATCTTTGAATACTCTTAAATGTGCATGTTAAGATTGATTAGAAAAAGCCCTTACATTCCAATTGCTTTAGTTTCCCATACACAATTTCGTTTATTACAAACAGAGAAAGCAAAACATAGGAGCGAGACTGCCAATGGGGTATTCTCCCTCGCGCCAAGAAGCTCCGCCAGAGGTAGTGCGAGTTGGTTCGCTCCCGCGTGTAGTGAACTCAGGCTCAGTGTGGCGTTGCTTCTTGCCGCGAGAGAGAATAGCTAAAGTGGTTACTCCCTCGGTTTAATATGCTTAACTACCCGGCGTTGCGCGTAGTTTTTTAATTATTGGGACTTGAAACCTGGAAAAGTTTCCTGTCTATGTAGACACTAAATAATCTTTGACGCCACACGTATCTGCATGATGTTTTTTTTAAACAACCAAGCTTTTAAACTCAATAAAACGATGATTAATTAGGTGTCACTCATTAGGTCTTACCAACTAATATTGTGTAATATTGAGTACTACTCGGCGGGTGCAACGCAATTTAGTGCTATTAACCTTGATTGCGCACAATGCCCAGCCTTTGAATGTCATTTATAAGTTAATAAATCCATTGTTATAAGCATAAAAATCCGCAATTTTATGCCTAATTGAGAATACGTAATTATATGTTTAGATAAAAATCCACAGTATAAATTTAATCGTAAATACGCTAAGTATAAAAATGCGTAAATATAAGCTTAATAATATAAAAATCGGTGAAATTTTGGAAGAATTTCACCGTTTAGGGGCCGAGATATTCAACCATTTCATCCCCCCATTGGTTTTACATTAATAAAGCTAATTAATTAATTAGCGCACGAATGAAACATTTTACAGTAATGACGCATAGCTCATTCGATTTGTAAGCTTGAGTAGATTAATTGGTGAAAGTTTCAAGGAAATTCACCGTTAGGGGGCCGAGTTATTCCCTCTTTTTGTTAAAAATTAATTAATTAATTCGTGTAAGAAGGAAGGACTTTAGTTTAATGAGACGTATCTCATTTGATTCGTATGATTGATTAGAATATATCACGTAAGTTTCAAGGAAATTCACCGTTGGGGGGCCGAGCTATTCCCCCTTTTTGTTTAAAATTAATTAATTAGTTCGTGTAAGAACGAAGGATTTTAGTTTAATGAGACATATCTCAATTGATTCGTAAGCTTGAGTAGATTAATTCGTGAAAGTTTCAAGGAAATTCACCGTTGGGGGGCCGAGTTTTCCCCCTTTTTGTTAAAAATTAATTAATTAAATCGTGTAAGAAGGAAGAATTTTAGTTTAATGAGACGTATCTCATTTGATTCTTATGATTGAGTAGTATAATTGGTGAAAGTTTCAAGGAAATTCACCGTTGGGGGGCCGAGTTATTTTCCCCATTTTTTTAAAATTAATTAATTAATTAGCGCAAGAACGAAGGATTTTAGTTTAATGAGACGTATCTCATTTGATTCGTATGATAGAGTAGTATAATTGGTGAAAGTTTCAAGGAAATTCATCGTTTGGGGGCCGAGTTATTCCCCTTTTTGTTTAAAATTAATTAATTAATTAGCGCAAGAACAAAGGATTTTAGTTTAATGAGACTTATCTCATTTGATTCGTATGATTGATTAGAATATATCACGTAAGTTTCAAGGAAATTCACCGTTAGGGGGCCGAGTTATTCCCCCTTTTTGTTTAAAATTAGTTAATTAATTAGCGCAAGAACGAAAGATTTTAGTTTAATGAGACGTATCTCATTTGATTCGTATGATTGATTAGAATATATCACGTAAGTTTCAAGGAAATTCACCGTTGGGGGGCCGAGTTATTCCCCCTTTTTGTTTAAAATTAATTAATTAGTTCATGTAAGAACGAAGGATTTTAGTTTAATGAGACGTATCTCATTTGATTCGTATGATTGAGTAGTATAATTGGTGAAAGTTTCAAGGAAATTCACCGTTGGGGGGGCCGAGTTATTTCCCCCTTTGTTTAAAATTAATTAAATGAAACATTTTACAGTATCAATTAAGAGTATGAAGAAGAAAAGTGTAGAATTTATATTAGTTAGGTCTCGGGGGGGGGGGGGTTAGGGCGAATTGGTATTCTGCCAGAATCAGATATTTCATAGGTCTGAAGCAATTTTTCCGTCGCGAGTCTGGGAGAATTTTTGAATCTTTTTTTTCATTCTGCTGGTATACCATTCTGCTAGATTGACGGCGGTGGTTTTACCCGACATCTCGGGACTCGGGGGTTACGGTAAGTACATGCAATTTTAAAATTTTCCAAAAATTTTTTGACCAACTTGCGGCGGGTTTAGAATTTTTTCACTATTTTTTCCGAACTCTCTGTGGTCTAATTAGTCAGTAACCGCTGTTAGTTGAGTTAGTTAGATAAAGTGCAATCCTACCAGCTTTTTTTTATTCTCCTCATTCTGTTAACGGAGGAGTGTTTTCCATGTAGCCTACGATTTAGCAGACGACAGAGCTACCTGATCACGTGGTACTTTCACCTGACTTTTGAGCGCGACATTAAAACGTAGAATTTAAAGGGTTACCAAAATAATGACTAACGAAAAATAATCAGACACAAACTGGATTCAATAAAAACATTTTATTATGGCAAATTTTTTCGGAAATATATTTTGGAAAAACTGAGTTCAAAGTGAACCATAATTAAAATTAATATTAATCAATAAGAAAAAAGTTGTACAAACAAATTAGTTATTAATAAAATAAGAAAAAAAATACAAGTCCCATAAGTTTTTAACAAGCAAATTAAAAATTAATTAAAAAAATTAAAAAAATAATTAAAAAATTAAAAATTAATTAAATTTAAAAATTAATTAAAAATTAAAAAAATAATTAAAAAATTAAAAATTAATTAAATTTAAAAATTAATTAAAAATTAAAAAATTTAAAATAGACAGATGAAATTTTATAAAGGCAAGAGTCAGCCTATAATGAAGGAAGAATTAAGAAAGCATAAGTATTTAATTAATTAGGTAGGTCACTTCGCACAATATTCTTACTCCAAACTGTCTTGCAAACTTATCCAGAGTGATGTTTTCAGATTTCGTTCAACCTTTGCCCTTTTCCTGACCTAATAAAAAGAAGTCGGTTGTTAAAAAATAAATAGGCCTACACATCTATTTTATTGTTGGTCATATTTAGGGGTGTGCGAATACCACTTTTTGGGTATCGAACCGGTTATCGAATACCAAAAGGTTTTCCTTATCAAATACCGAATCGAATAGTTTATTCCAAATTGAATACCCAATAGTTGGGCCTTGGTAATTTTTTTCCTTCCTGATTAATCGCGAATAGTTAAGCCTAGTAACCGCGAATATTTAACCCTAATATTCGCCAATAAAATTACAAAGCAAGGAGAAGAACATTTAGAAGCTCCTAAATTTCAAAATACCTCTCCTCATTGGTGGTCAAGTATTTCTTAAAACTTTCCTATTCACTTGCTGAGAGTTTTTGATGGGAGACAAATAAAATTGGGATGATATTTTTTAAAATAAGGTGAGTCTCTCTGGTGCCAAGGACCTAAATTTATGGTAGTCGAACTTTAACCGGTATTTTAAGTAAAGAAAGCCAAAGAAAAACCCCGACAAGCCCAATTTCCAGCCAACAGCCAACCCTTTTATTTCCAGCCAATATTTTTGAAAATAAGCCCAATTGGCGGCTTTCCAGCCCAATATGGCAACCCTGTCAATTAATGATTTTAAACATGAGAATAGTAAATAATATTAAGATTTAAATGAACAAAGTGCTTACAGGTAATTAATTAAATTTAGGAATAGTAGTAAACTAATTTAAGATTTAAACTAACAAAGGGCTTGAAGGTAATTAATTAATGAAAGAATTTCCAGGATAGTGGGAGGAGTGACAAGTGGATAATATAACACATTAAACAATATGGCTAATGATTATAAGTTTTTACTGCCATAACCGCAGCTTTTTGCTTTTTCGCTAACTTTAATCTTTACATACCTCATTATTGTCATCAGATTTTTCACTGTCAGTTAACGGTCGTATAGTAAATAGGTATCCATTATGTTGCGTTTAAAAGGGGACTCGGTGGTTAATTTTTGGCGAATGGTAATCGTGTCCCGATCACTAGGTGTAAGGGCCATCGTAATTAAAAATTAACTTTAAAAATTATGAGTTGAAATAATAAAAGCAATAATTAAAAATGAACTTTAAAATTTATAAGTTAAAATAATAAAAGCAATAAAAACAATAAAACCCCTTCAATACGAATCCGAACCACACTGTGAATACCAACCGTCCACAACGTCTTTTTATAGTTAAAAATCTGGAGGCACCAAAGAGAATTTAGAAGGGGAGTGGAAGGGGTGGTTTGGAATGTAGCGCAACGTCGTCTGCTAAACGTTATCTAGGGCTAGGCAGGTCGATTTCCGGTATTTTTTTTATTTTGCTCTGGGTCCGGGACTAGGCTAGGGCTTGGTGCCATATAGCCAGAATTTTGTAGTTAGTTCAGGTGTAGCCGGAGCTTCCGTTTAAAGATCGCCAGCGTTTGTAACAGAGAGATTTTAGAACATGTGACCGGAAACTCGCCTACCCCAAAAAGCTCAACGCGGCAACTTGTTTGGGCTTCATCACGTTTAATTAGTGCTGTGCGAGCACTCGATAAGACTCGATAAGAGATTTTCTGAGACTCGAAAAAGTTTCGAGTATCAAACCAAGGCTCGATAAATACTCGAACCTGCTTTTGGAAGGCCTTCGACTCTGAAAATAGGATGTAGTAGCTATAAAAATCTACAAGAAAGTCACGCTTATTGGTTTACAGACGCACATTAGTGCTCATTGGGTAGTTTAGATCATAATGCCAGTGCAATGTAGTAGGGTAGTAGCTCCTAGCTGGTAAAATAATGGAAGTAAAAGTAATAAAATACAGATTAAGGCTCGTTTACTATTATTATTTTATTAATTTTTTTATTTAAATATTTATTTTAATTTTAGGTTAGTAATTTTCGTTTGGAACTTTGCGCGAAGTATAACAATGGCTACAAGTGACTTCAGTGAGAAATGACAAGAAGATATTAATGAGAAATTAAGTTTGTTAAATTTAAAGGGAAGAAGACTAATACCGTCTGGGAATTGATGGAAGTAGTTGTCGATGGTCAAAATTACACCAAATGTCTATTTTGAGAGCAATAAATTAATAGAAAGTGTTAAAATACTAGAAAATGAATTCCCAATTACTCGATAAATACTGGATACAAATTTTCTAAGTACTCGATACTCGATTCGAGTACTCGAGACTCGGCTCGATACTCGATAAGGGCAAATTTCAATACTCGAGACTCGACTCGAAACCAAAAATTCAAGGCTCGCACAGCCCTACGTTTAATAGAGTCAAAGGGGGGTCTTCCACTCCCCTTCTAAATTCTCTGTGGAGGCAAGAGCCACATGAATATGTTAACCAATGAGAATAGGGCATAGATAAAACATACTCTAAGGTGCTGGAGTGGAACTCAGATGAAACGAGGGGATGTGGGTTTTTTTTATAAAAAAGTCTTTGTCAAATTAGTAAAAATTTATATCGAGAGGAAAATAGTTTTTATATTATAAAACTAAGTTCAAGTTGGCCGGGAGTGCGGCGCACTCCTGTAAGCCAAGCTTCTGGGCGGCAAAGTTTGAGGGAATACGACACATGTCGGCGATCCTACCCTATAGGTGCCGACTGCCCCGTGTTCGCACTCCGCCGGAGGTGACTTGACCCCCACACCCCTTCCGTCACCTCCCAAGTAAACCTCATTTCCTTCCAGTGTTTAACGAAGCTGGAAACTACTACTACCAATTTTATTGCTCCTTGGGAGTGCTCCGCGAGGACCCAAAGCCGCCCCAAATGAAAACGCTATTAGTTTCAATTAGCAGACGACGTTGCGCTAGATTCCAAACCACCCCTTCCACTCCCCTTCTAAATTCTCTTTGGTGCCTCCAGATTTTGAATTTGAACTATAAAAAGACGTTGTTGTGGACGGTTGGTATTCACAGTGTGGTTCGGATTCGTATTGAAGGGGTTTTATTGTTTTTATTGTTTTATTGCTTTTATTATTTTAACTTATAAATTTTAAAGTTCATTTTTAATTACGATGGCCCTTACACCTAGTGATCAGGACAGGATTACCATTCGCAAGAACTTAACCACGAAGTCCCCTTTGCAACACAAAAATAATGGACACATATTTACGGATACGACCGTTAACTGACAGTGAAAAATCTGATGACAATAATGAGGTATGTAAAGATTAAAGTTAGCGAAAAAGCAAAAAGCTGCGGTTATGGCAGTAAAAACTTATAATCATTAGCCATATTGTTTAATGTGTTAATACAAGCCTCTATTTTCATTCCAGACGTGCATGGAGGTGCTGTCAAACAAAGACGTGTTTCTAAAAGCCCCGTCTCTTCAGCGACCTTCAAAAACGATTCTCGGGACTCGGAGCGCCGCAACACTAAATTTACGTTCACCGAGACATTTGGCCCTAATACGTGCCAGCAAGATTTCTTCTTGGAAGTTGTTGATGGTACCGTTCAAGAATTCGTCAATGGCAAAAACTGCCTGGTTTTTGCCTATGGAGCCACAAATTCGGGGGAAACCCACACCCTCCAAGGCTCTCCTCAAAATCCAGGTGTTATACCTAATGCCTTGGAGGTTATTTTCCACGTCCTCAAAGATCACCGGATGAAATTGCCAAGATATCAACCTGTTCTTCCGCTATGATTGAAGAACAGACGCCCGAAGAGCAAAGAGAAGAGAGAGGGGCCAAAGAGAGACGGAGGGCGGGAAGGCCGGAAGGGGGAAAGGGGGAAGGAGGGGGAAAGGGGGAAGGAAGGGGGAAAGGGGGAAGGAAGGGGGAAAGGGGGAAGGAAGGGGGAAAGGGGGAAGGAAGGGGGAAAGGGGGAAGGAAGGGGGAAAGGGGGAAGGAAGGGGGAAAGGGGGAAGGAAGGGGGAAAGGGGGAAGGAAGGGGGAAAGGGGGAAGGAAGGGGGAAAGGGGGAAGGAAGGGGGAAAGGGGGAAGGAAGGGGGAAAGGGGGAAGGAAGGGGGAAAGGGGGAAGGAAGGGGGAAAGGGGGAAGGAGGGGGAAAGGGGGAAGGAAGGGGGAAAGGGGGAAGGAAGGGGGAAAGGGGGAAGGAAGGGGGAAAGGGGGAAGGAAGGGGAAAGGGGGAAGGAAGGGGGAAAGGGGGAAGGAAGGGGGAAAGGGGGAAGGAAGGGGAAAGGGGGAAGGAAGGGGGAAAGGGGGAAGGAAGGGGGAAAGGGGGAAGGAAGGGGGAAAGGGGGAAGGAAGGGGGAAAGGGGGAAGGAAGGGGGAAAGGGGGAAGGAAGGGGGAAAGGGGGAAGGAAGGGGAAGAAAGGGGGAAGGAAGGGGGAAAGGGGGAAGGAAGGGGAAGAAAGGGGGAAGGAAGGGGGAAAGGGGGAAGGAAGGGGAAGAAAGGGGGAAGGAAGGGGAAAGGGGGAAGAAGGGGAAGGAAGGGGGAAAGGGGGAAGGAAGGGGGAAAGGGGGAAGGAAGGGGGAAAGGGGGAAGGAAGGGGGAAAGGGGGAAGGAAGGGGGAAAGGGGGAAGGAAGGGGGAAAGGGGGAAGGAATTTTTAAAGGTTTAAGGAATTTTAAATTTTAATAATTTTTAAATTTTAATTAATTTTTAAATTTTTAATTAATTTTAAATTTTTAATTAATTTTAAATTTTAATTAATTTTTAAATTTTTAATTAATTTTTAAATTTTTAATTAATTTTAAATTTTAATTAATTTTTAAATTTTTAATTAATTTTTAAATTTTAAATTAATTAGGGTGATGATATTAGCTCTGATAATGCATTAATTTTTAACTGTTTAAAACTTTTAATTTAATTTTTAACTGTTTTTAAAAAACTTTTAATTTAATTTTTAACTGTTTTAAAAAACTTTTAATTTAATTTTTAACTGTTTTTAAAAAACTTTTAATTTAATTTTTAACTGTTTTTAAAAAACTTTTAATTTAATTTTTAACTGTTTTTAAAAAACTTTTAATTTAATTTTTTAATTTTAATTTAATTAATTGTTTGAGGAGAATTAGTAAATTATGATGGTCAGCAAAGTGTGTATTTTAACAATTTTATATAATAATCAGTAACGAAATGGTAGTCAGCAAAGTGTATTTTAACAATTTTATATAGGCCTAATAAACGATGAATTTTAAATAATTCTATTTATTTTCAAATTGGCTTATAATGCATGGATTAACTAACGCTAGGGATTGTTCACTAACCGTGTTTCCATCGGCAACTTTATGTTCCGAATTTTTCCTTGATTCTCCTCTTCATTCGGAGGGTCCCCAATTAATTGGACCAAAACTGATATTTGGTCCAATTTTCTTGTAACTTCCGGTTAGGGATAGTAGCCATTGAGTTCAGAACATATATCCTTCAAGAGTTCTATTTGGATATCGGGTTTTCGCGCGACCATCGTTTTTGAAATTATGGGACGGACGGATAATTTTATCTATTTCACTTAAAAAATACATATTTGTTACTATGGGCTATGGCGTCTGCTATAACTTCGTAATATAGATAGTAAATGTTTAGAAAGCGCTTATGATAATGAAAGTAAATTGCTAGATTCTAGTAAAAACAGAGATGGAACTGCATTAACCGATAGTGGTATATGTATTTTTGAGCTTTCGTGATAGTCAACTTGACAAAAATGATCACCGCAAATGTCTTTTTTTGGAGTCCATTCAATTCCATTAATGGCCTGAGGCTGACACCATTGTTTTGGTAATTCCGAATTTTTTGTAGGGAATCTTAATGGTACATTTCAAAAAGGGTTGAACTATCTAAATATTTATTAAATTTGTATACGTATATGCTTATGTCACAGAACATTTTTATTTCTACCAGTGTTGATCAATATTCCTTTTATTAAATGTCAATTGCATTCGGGAATGCAACAGGTATTGCACGATTTAAGTCTTGCGCTTGAAGTTTACATATTTAGAGTTTTTCTTCAATATCTCACTCCAGATTCCAGAATGAGTAGCAGACGACGCGTTCTTCAAAAGCACAAAGATTAATATATTGTCTATTCTGCCTCGAAGCTGCATCTCCTGTCCTCGCGTAAGATCCTTACTCCTATTTGCAACTTCCATAGAAAATTTATTGAAGCATCTATTGGGCTTGTCAGAGTTTTTTTTTGGCTTTCTGTACTTAAAATACCGCCAAAAGGCGAAGATCATTAAATGCCCAATTAACTGACAAATGGTACTGTCAAACCTTTTGCGCAGCTTATAATTCGTCAATTTATGGCTAAATAAAGTGGTTTCGTTTGTTAGGGTTTTAAAAATGGTGTCAGAATGTAATACCCATTGAAATTTCTAAAAGAAAAACTAATTACAAATTTTCACGATAAATTTTTGGCTTGTTTTTGGGCTGGGTAGTCTAGATCTTAGTCAGTTTTTGGGCTTCTTTTCGAAATATAGATTGGCGGTTTTTTGGGCTTGTTTCCAATTTGATTTTGGCGCGTTCAAGGTTTTCAAATCTGGCATCCCTGCAGCAAAGCTTTATTGGCTTAACAAAACTAACTAACCGCTTGTCAAATTCTAGAAAGTTAGGCCTAGGTCAAGAAGTTTTTTTTGTTTTTTTTTTTGCTCCATTTAATTGTCGAGCTAGGGCTATGACGCCTTACAGCTCCAATCAAACTAACATAAAGTAACTAAATAGTAATAAAGAATAGATGGGGAGTGGTGGATGACTTTCCCTTCATTCGAGTTAAATTTTAAGAAACCTGCGCAGTTTAAATTTAAAGAGGGGGAGAGTGGGCTGGGAGACTACGTCGGTAGGAAGGGAGTTCCAGATGGGAATAGTCCTCCTGAAGAAGGAATGCTTCATAGGGTCTTTGTGGGATTGACGCAGAAAAAGTTTATGAACGTGCCCTCGAGTCATATGGGCTTTGGGGGCAGCAGTAAAGTAGGCGGTTTAGGGTTTTAAAGAGGCAAGTGAGGTCTAGATAGGTCCGGCGAAGCGAAAGGGAAGACCAGCCTAAAGAATCAAGTCTTGCCTGACGCGAGAGGTGTTGCAAGGTTGATGGGATGCGCGAAGCACGACCCTGGACATTGTCAAGGAGATATATCTTGGGCCATGTAGGGATTCCAAATCTGACTACCAAATTCTAGTATGGGACGGACATAACACTCAAAGAGGCGAGAGAGGAGGGTGCTAGAAATTTTCGGAAAGTTGGCTTTAATAGTTGCAATAATAATTTGCACGACCGCATGTTTTTTTGATGTGTGAATGAAATTTAAGGTCATGTGAAACTTGAATGCCGAGGTCCCGACACTCATTTACTCGTTGAATGTTATGTCCTGAAAGATAGTACGGGGACGGAGATTGGGGGTCAGATTTGCTTTTCTGAATTGTTAAAACCATAGATTTTTGTTCATTAAATGATAAACCGTTGAGTTCTGACCAAGTCGCAAGTTTTTTAAGATCTGATTGAAGACAAAGAACATCATCATAGGATCGAATCAGACGAAAGATCTTAAGATCATCAGCAAACAGACACAGCTGAGAGGAGAGTACATCAGGTAGATCATTAATGTAAAGTAGAAATAACAACGGACCCAGGACACTCCCTTGAGGAACCCCACTAACAACAGGAAGGAAATCACTTAATGAATCCTCCACCCTAACCGCCTGGGTACGGTGGAGACGGTAGGACTCGATCCAATGAGAGATGTTATTGTCTATTCCAAAAGCGCGCAACTTGGCCAAGAGGCGATGGTGGGGAACAGAGTCGAACGCCTTGGCTAGGTCAAGATAGATAACATCCACCCGACAACCGCGATCAAAGGCTTCTAGCCAGGTGGAAAAGGCGGACAAAAGATTGGTTTCTACCGATCTATTGTTTAAGAAGCCATGTTGAACGGGACTAAGGTAGGGATTCACGTAAAGTAAAAACCAACATGAAATTTAAAACAACGGTGTTATAATTCAGCAAAATAAAATACGAAATCGTTAATTGGTTACGCGGTAAAGTAAATTCGTGTTTAAATACCGCGGACATCTTATTGAAAAGGTAAGAATAATATAAATTTAACTACAGACTCTGATGTGTTTGGTTTACGTCACGGGTTTCTGCGTATAGTAATGGCAGCTCTAGTTTCCCCCCCCCCATAGAACTTAATACCTCAAACTTCGAGAGCTGACATTACATTCTATATCATAGACTAATGGCAACCCGCGTTATTTCCCTCTAGAACTTAATGAGGGTAAACTAGGGGGCTGCCAGGAGTGTCTAGTATAGGCAGACGCTAACCCTTAGTCAGGTTAGCTGGGACCCTATTCTCTAAATATCTAAATCATTTGGACGATGATCCAAATCTAAACGTTTGGATCGGTTCCATTTGGACAGGGCGCTTAAAACCGTATTCTCTAACCCGAATCCAAATCGACATTTGGATCTCCCGCCAAACCTTTATCCAAACCAAATGTACGTCACTTCCTCTTTCATTACAATTTTACTTAGTTTTTACAAGGAGAATGAATAAGAGGGGAGCCTCGTTCTGGAAATGGGGGAGGTAAAATAAACGAGGCAGACACCGCATACAATTCTGCGCACCCTCGACGCGCTGGCCGTTAGTGAAGGCGCGCGTCACGTGATCGTTGTTTGAAACGAGAGATATTCAATATTATAAATAAGCTCACGAGGCTAGAGCTAGCGCGTGTTAGCCAGACGCTTACGGCGCTTTAAGCTATAATGGTGTACCACAAAAAGTGTTGTAATAACAACTGTACCAGCAACAACAGGTATACAAGCGCGGAAATAAGGTCTAATATTGGAGCTGTATGGCTTAAATAAACGGAGCAAAAAAAATACCTAAAGGGATGAAAAGTCGCACCTTTCACAACAGTGGGGTCTAAGTTCCTCGAGTCATTTCGACAGCCACGGTAACAACAGTTCATAGTTCCGACCATTTTATTATCACAGAAATTAAAATTAAAATACTAAAAGTTCTTAAAAAATTGTCAGTAGTCCTTCCAGAAGCTCGCCAAATTTATGAGACACCCTTACGTACACGGAACGGAACACGGTACGCGTATAAACATATTCTAAGCCTTTGCTAAAAAACACCGTAAAAAAATTAGACCCGACTCCCGAGTCAGAAAAGAGAATTTCTCCTTCAAGTCTCCGTCAGAGGCGCCGCAGGCGCGATCTCCGGGCTTGAACGCATGCGCGACTTTGTACGCTGAGAACGTTTTGGGAACAGGGGGCTACGTGCATTTTGACTGACTCCGAGCCTCCCCTTATACATCCTCCTTGGTGTTTATTGGTCAATTCTTTTGCGTCGTTTAATATAAAAGTAAAATGTTTTTAAGCCTTGGATTTTTGCATGTTAGATTGTAATAATTTTGTACAATTAAGAAACATCTTAATTTGATAGTTTAAGCTTATTAGGCCTAATTAATATTAAGTGGGAAATTAATTTGAATGAAAAATAGGTGGATATATTTTATTACTTGGGAAATAATGCACACATTTTACATTTGAATTTTAGAAGATAATTTATTATTTATTTTGTCAGCATTAATTTCACTAAGGCAATAAATTTATTACCTACGAGGAATTAACTAGTAAATAATATATTAGAATTTAATTGTTTCAAAACTAATAAGGTTTTGAACCGGTTTTTGTAATTTAGTTATTAAAATTTGTGATTGTCGATTGGTCAATATTGTATTTTAACCAATGGTGGAACCAATTTTTTTTAAAACTCAATGAAACTGAAATATCAATCAATCATCTACAGAAAGAGGTATCAACCCACTTTTTTTCAAAAGAAGGTAAATAAGGATTAGATGGCTTGCTGCTTCAAACAAGATTTTTAATTATGAACAGAATAGTTTGCTATTTTTGGCCAAATTTAGATATTCGGTAATCGAGTTGATATTTATAAAGCCCTTTTTGCTCATGTCTATTTTAAACTTTAATCACAGATTTCACTTACCATTTCACAAGCATAATAAACACTACTAAAGGACGCAAATCTATCTGTGATCGGTAACGGTGAACAATATAGCAATTTGCCCAATTAATCAGTTTGAACTTCATTTGCACATTTCTATCCGTTAATTTGAAATGTTGCGAGAAATTTGAATGGAATATACGTAGTTATCTCTTTCAGTAGATAATTGTTGATGTTGATATTAAAGATTCATTGAGTCAAAAAATTGGTATCAGTATTTCAATTAAGCTTTAATATCAACATCGGTTAATTTACGATATGGGCTCATGATGTTAAGGCTCGTTTACACAAGCGCGAGGTTCTCTAGCTGAAGCGGAAAGTAGGTTCCGAAGTAGGAAGTCGTATCTCGCGCAAAAAATCGGTTTCGGCGTAAGCTTGTTCTCTAAGCGAGGCCTATCGTTCACATAGGAGCTTCAAGTAAGCGCGCTTTTGGGTACTCTTGCGAGAAACCGAGAAGGTAAACATACAAAATGGCGGCGGGACTAGTAATGACGGTATCATTTAATATAATATTAATGAGCTGTCATTTTCATTTCCCTGGCATTGGCTTCCCATTTTAAGTTTTTCAAGTCCCTGTCTCGATAATTAATGTTGGACTTGTCCCAAATCTCCGAGTAATCGCGAATTGTATTTATTAAATGCCCCTTTCTTTCATGTCCTTTTTTCTATTGTTGGCTTTAAAAATATTTTCATGTTCTTTTTTCATTCAAAGACATCGTTCTTTCTATTCTGTAAAATTTTACTCACAAAATCAAGCGTGAATGATTAGCAGACAAAGACAAAATAACCACCGACCATGCGCCGACTAAACAAACGCTTGTCATTGGATAGCAAAAGTCACATGACATTCCGATTAAGCTGAACTCGTGCGAAAAAATCTACCTTGGCAGATCGCGAGCTGATTCGGAAAATCAGCTTCATCTCTAGGCAAAAGCTCGTTTAAGTGATATTCTCGCGGGCATGTGAACGATCACGCGAGAAACAGAAGCACGGGTCAGCTTCATCTCTCCTCTTTAAGCTTCATATCCTCGCGCTTGAGTATACTGCACGGCCGCTTCTTCCAGTGCTGCCGTGTGTTTAGTTTGCGTTTGAAACATGTTTTTGAAAAACTGATCTGTTGTCAACGCGGAATCCGCCAATACCCTGTCATAGGGACCAGCTCGTATTGCCTTTACCCTGCCTGTGAATTATTTTTAGGGACTTTTCCTTACCTAGTATCCATTATAATTAAAAATTACCCTCATTTCCTATGTTAGTGGAAGCACGCGTTTGTCCTGTGCCGCTACCGCGCTCCCGATTGGCACCACCGTCAACCGCGGGAGTGTGAATACCTCTGCGATTCCCTTGTCTACGAGGGCGTTGTGGTAAAGGTGATTCTGAAATAATCCCATTAGCTGGTATACACGGAAATCAACAATTTTCGCCTAAGTACCAGAGTGAAAAGTTGGTACTTCTTGCGGTGTAAGGGACCACCGAGTCTGACTTAACGGTCACCTAGGTGTTGGTGTTCTAGGAGAAGACTGGGGAATGGGAGAAATTGCTCTGGGAACATTTTGGGGTCGCATGACATTTTTGGTCGTAGTTGTTTTTTAGAAAGATGACGGGTAATATTTTGGGCCGAATTGGTAGGCGAAATAAATTCGGGTCTAGAAGATGGACCTGGTAACGAGGACAAATCAGGCGACATACTGAATCCGTCTTCATCGTTATAGTGCAAAATTTGATTTAGGGCGTTGGTGTATACAAAACCGGATTCTGGGACTTACGCGCTTTCCGGATCCGAATCGCGAGTCTGTCAGTTCAAAGCGAGCAAGCAAGTCAGCACTTATTAAATACATTTTCATTAACACGATCTTATCTTACAGGGGAATCATCTGCGAGTGATACAGTATGTTGCTAAAATAGCGCAATTGTTGTGTGAAAAATAAAAATGATTTTAAATGAAATATTGAAAAGTGTCCTTATTTAATTCCTAAAACCAATACAAATAGTTTTAAGCAATGTACTTACCTCCTTAGTAGGAAAACCACCTTCACACAAAAACCTGTTTCCCATAACTTTGTTCCATCCACCAGCTAATGCGAGCAAACGCCCCTCAATTTCTTTCAAACTGCGATTTAGTACCCTCTCATCAATTTGACCACTGTTCTTTTACTAAATCGGCCGCTTTTCCAATGATGCTGGTCTTCCAATCAGCCAAAGGCTTAAAATTGGGTTTAAATGTAGTTGTCTAGAGAACTGTACGAGGAACAAGCTTGATCTCTTGTTTTATTTAGATTCTACATTGACCTAACCTACCAACACACTTTGAATAACTATCTTAACACAATTATTTTCATGGTTAAAGAAACAATTATGAGGAATAATTATAATATTCAAAGAGTTAAACTAAATGCTTAGTTTTGGTGTGTTGGTTCTAATTCAGAGACATTTGAGACTTGAGCGTAATCTAGTGTTAAAAGTCGAAAACAATTTCGCTTACCCTTTTCCAGGCAGCCACATTTTTAATTGGGGGTCCTTCCCTGTTAAGCAGTGTTGCCAATGTTCAAACTGTCAATTTCCCGCCTGACGAGCCAAAACTTCCCGCCGACGGTCATTATTTCCCGCAACCCCTTTTAGAGCAAAATTGACGTAAGTTTTACGTTTTCAGCCGCACTACAATTTAAGTAAGCATTGTGAAGGTGTTGCCTGAGAAGCGCTAAATACTAAACTATAAGAAAGGTTGCATTTGGGGGACCAAAACTATGAAGGAAACATTTCTGGTCGTTGGTAAAAATCGGATGCGCCAAGCCAAAAGATTAAAATATTACCAAATGTTTAAAAAAATATGATCAAAACCCCACGGTCATTGAAATTCCCGCCAAATCGATTGATTTATCAAAAAACTACCTTTTTCCCGCCAAAGCCAAAATACCATCGAAAAATCCCGCAAAACGGGAAATTTCCCGCACATTGGCAACACTGCTGTTAAGGTTCTCCTCCAATTCTTGCCATACGAGATCAGGGACCCTATTCTCTAAGGTCCTTTTAGAGGAATCTCGATCCGATTCCTTTCATTCGGAGTCAATTTCTCCGAATTAAAATAAAACGTATTCTGTAAGAACCTTATCCTAATCATACGGTGATAACCTCTCCGAATCATTGGGCAGCCGAAAGAGATGGCCGAATCGAGCATATTTTACCGCCTCTCTTCCCTCCATCAATCTTAGATTCGCGAAACTTTCGCCGGAGTTTTCTAGTATTTTTCCCCGTACCTATTTGCTGGCACCTTGGCTGCGGTTCATATTTTTATTTAGTATGGCTGCTTTGTTTTTCAACTCAAGCCTCATCGTTTGCGATTTGAACATGGTAATCGCATTGCCCGTCGCGATTTACGAGTTCAAAGGGTTTTTAATCAAGCGTGGGCAAAATTTTAGGTTAAAGCGGGAAATGGCTTTAGGCCTTGGCGGGCCTTGGTAAAATCTACAAGGTAGATCGACGGCTTTTTTGTAGATTTAAAGGTAAAAAAGGTCGTTGAATTTATCCAACATTTAAGGGATAATTTCGCGAGATCCAATTACTTAACACAGATTTAATTGTTCATTTTAATATTTTTTCGACCGGGGCTTGTAAGTTAGAGCCACCTATTTTTGACCAATTGCATCAATTATTAATAATTGCTAGATTAAATTTGGTTATTTCGTTTAGCATCTATTTAAATTATTAAATTTTGTTAGGTGTGTAACCATTGATAGAGGGCAAATGATCTACATAAATGAATTTATCATAATCTCACGAGATCGACACAATTGGATTATAATTTGCGATTAATTAATTAACGTTGTTATTCTAGGTTCTCATTGCCTCATATTGAACCCTACTAAAACTTGCGCTAAGTTTCATTCAAAATTCGACGTATATTAACTGTTGTTTAGCGTGTTCTTTAATACCCATTTTAAAAGAATATTATGAAGCAATTTAAGAATAAGTAATTTTTTTAACAAAAATAAATAAATAAATAAATAAAAAAGAAAAAATAGCACTTGTTTCTATCTTAAGAAAAGAAATCGAAAAAGAGAAAATTTGCTTTGTTTTGAATGTGTTCCCAATACAAAGACCATTTCCCAAAATTTCCTCCTTGGGAAAAACCAAAGTTTCCATCCCTTCAATTTGAAAGCGCTCAAAATAAAATTGTCCAATAGAGAAAAAGTGGGCGTCATAAAGTACCATGTGGCTTAAGAGGAAGTGACGTCCATTTGGATTGAGAGAAAATTTTCGAAGTATCTGAATGACGATAAGGATTGGGGTTAGAGAATACGGTTTGTTCGGTCCACTCCGAATGAGCCCGATCCGAATCATAAGGATTCGGAGTGATCCGAATGATTTTCGATTTTTAGAGAATAGCCTCCCTGAATATAGAAACCATAAAATGCTTTAAATCCCTATTTTTTATAAGAGGCCAATCTTCAGGGTCAGATTGTGAACTTCCGGTTAGTTGTAGGGCAAACTATTTAAAGAGATGAATTATGTGTTGGAAGGTAATCTACAATTGAAGCTTACGTAAGTGTTAATCGGTTAAGTAGAACCGGAGTTATTAAACGCTTTCTTGATTTTGTCCGCCATTTTCCAATATGCCGGAAATTCCACCAAGGGGAGAGTATGGGAGACCACACCATGTTAAAGAGCGCCAAAAATCTATAAGATCTGAAATTTTCAGCTTTGTTTCAATTTGTTCCGGGTTCCCTCTATTTTTGGGCTAAAATGAGTGTACTAAAAGAAACGAGTCCGGCACACGCATTACCGTGAGTGTTTGTTCAATCGCGAGCTGACCACTGCGGAGATGATTAGATTAACAGTGACAAACACATTTTAGAAACTATTATGCAGAATAAACTCTGTCTAAACCCGTGTGATGATAAACGTTTTATTTTAAATGACGGTATTACGACACTCGCCCACGGGCATATAAAAAGGAAATAAAAATAAAAATTATGACAAAGTTATTGAGTAATTCTTGTACATATATTCCGCAATCATACGATCATTAACATTTTTATTTATAGAAAATCGTTTTATTATATCAAACTTTTTAACTCCCCTACACCGTACGCGGGATTAAGTAAACTTACCCTCAATTGAAGCGACCATTCCTTGTTCATAGTCAATCATGATTTTCAGAGGGTTAATGGTATAACCACGAATACTGGCAATTTTTATAATTCCATCAAACATTCGATCGTAGATTTCCCGTCTCTTATCTCGTAGAAGAATGAACAGCTGCGGTAGTACTTTCTTCTCCACTTGGCAATAAATAGTATATAATTGGTAGAAAAGAGCTGGTGCCGCTTTAAAAGTCCCATCCATACGTATTTGTGTTGCGGAACATATCCTTCTTACTTTTTAGCATTCTATCGGTTCCAAAAATCAGAATATTTTCAACAGATCCATCATTGAAAAGGAGGAAGTTGTGATCAGAATTTGTGGGAGTCCATGGTCCGGATAAATCAATCTCTTGACGAGTTGCTGGGTTACGTGGATGTGACTAATCTCTTTTACGGTACAGGGAAGACTTTGACTGGTAAAGGGGAGGAATAGCTTCCCTTACAATATCCTTTTGATCCGTGCCTTCCACTGCTTTAATAAAGTCGGCGCGTATTTCACTATGTATCTAAAGTAACGCAATGAAAGCAAACTGAATGATTACAACCCAACCCAACCTCACCTAGTTATGTCCTTCGTACTCACTTTACCATCAGAATCCTAAGGCCTCGCTACTACTCGCTCCTTCATGACCCCTATTATTCCTTTTTTTTTATCACCGCGGATCGATCAAGAGGATGATTGTGTTCCTTTTTAACGTATATGATCGATTAGCCAACAGTGGCTGCCGTAACTTTACAATCACCGACCGGACATCGCCAGTACGTGCGATCTTTAACGCGGTTTTTAATCATTAACAGTTGTCCGCGCATAATGGGTGCAGGTTTTCCTTTTGTCGTTTTTACCCACTCAGATTCTATTTTCCGAATGAGAGATTTTAATTAACAACACTCATTTTATACAAGATAAAAATATCTTAATATTTTTCTAAATCTTTTAGAGCGTCAAACAAGGCTAATTTTTTCTAGGTCTTTTTTTATTTCTATAGGCTAAAATTAGATCTCAACTTCCGGGCTTGGGCGAAACGGGGAAAAAAATCTTTTGGGCGAAATATTCCTTTTGGGGATTATGGGATTGGGGAAAATGGGAACATACCTAAAACATTAATCTCAGTTATATTTATTTAATTATTTAAGATAAAGTTCTTTCTTTGGAATGACACAAATGAGAGTTTTTATAGAAGAAGTAATGAAGATTGCATCTGAATAGAAACACTATACGCATATCAGAGTTAATATAAAGCGAATAGGATGAAAAGATCTCTTTCAAAACCGTGACATTTTCATTTTCTAGAATATTAAATGAAAATATGTTAAATCGTTGCCCGAGTACGGCACCCAATTTTAAATTGAAATATTGGCAATTTAGTTCGCGGTTTTAGCCCACCAGGAACGCTTTTAGCTGGACCTGTGTGACGTCATATTACTTGAAATACTTAGTTTCCTGCGCTAGAAAAGGCGAGTAGCTCCCGGCGAAACTCGGGCCCTATTCTACTCCTGACCTAAAACGTAAGGATTTTCCGAGTAAGGATCGAGCCTTTAAAAGTAGTAAGACTAGCTGAGGGACAGTCCGATTTTTGGGCCAATTTTGAGATTCTACAAGCCCGATTCTTAGCTTCTCCTTCCAATCGAGAGGCGAAAGGATAGCTTTTTTTATCCTTAGCATTGAAAGTTCCAGTGACGTTGTTTCCTGTCACGTCGACCAATCATCTATCGATCTATCCATTCACGTGACAATAACAAGGCGAGTGATAATGGAATGAAGTCATTTTATCGTTTTAGTTTTCAATACGCGTTTCCCATCTAACCAAGGCCTAACGTACAATTTTTTTGTTGATTTAAAAATAATAATGGCAAAAAGAGACTGCCGCGTAACGAATCGTCAAAGGGAGATTATGCTAAATTATATGACGGAAAATATGGGATTAGTTTCAAATAAATTTACAGCAACCATGACTAAAAAGGTTCAAGACGATTTGTGGGATAAATTGGTTTTAACACTCAATGGTGAAGGTAAAGGAGCGGTCAAAGATTTAAAACAATGGAAAAAGGTACGAAAGTTGCTAATTAAAATAAGATTGATAATGGTTTTGATAAAGTGTTGGACAAGCTGGAAAAGCGATACCAAATCCAAAGCGTCCCAAGGAAAAAAATATAATCAGATTACTGGTGGTTGGCTTCGGCTTTCACCAAATGAAATTGAGTTAATTCCATTGGAAACGAAGCTATTGGATTTAGTTGGTCCCATAGTAGTTGATAAGAACGAAAAAATAACTGAAGCTTTCTATCTGACGAAAAAGGTGTACCATTAAAGCAACCTGCTTTTTGACAAGCTTGTTCGGTGTAACATGATTCAATCATTATTTTTAGCCAAATGGCCAAGAGAAAATTATTTCTACATCAATGCCGATGAGTGAAACCACCTCAGCAGATGCATTGCATGTTTCAATGCATTCTTTTCAAATAGAATCTCAAGAATATATGTTGGTTGAACCAACAGAAGATAGTACAACACAAGAACAAACTCAGTCGTCTAATAAGGAGTTCCCTACTGAGAAAAGCTCATCAAATACTTGTGATATCCCAAATGATTATTTTCAAAATAAAGGTTTAGTTCAAAAATCTAAGAAACATTAATAAATCATTATTTATGCTAGATGTTTTCATTCATTATATCTAGCTATGGATAACAATGTTGACAATCCATCCACTACTGGCCGAGCATTCAGTGGCGATGGAGGCAAATGGAAAAAAGTGATGCTTAATCAATATTTCTGTTAATATTGGAATAATCAAATAATATTGGTAATCGTTCACAGGTAAAGGAAAACCATTACACTATGAGTGTGCAACCGAAACTTTGAAAGAAATGGAAAATGAAAAACTTGAAATGTTTAGAAGAATTAATGAGCCCACGGGCCACTAAAGTAAGAGGACATTTCAGCTCTAGCTTTGCCTATACGAACGGTTTGCCTCTTCAAAGAAACGGGCACCTATGTGAGTTAGGAGGGAACAGGAGGGTCGAACCGGAACGTGTAACATGAACCGCAACGCCATCTACCGTACAATAGACTAATTACATGCACTTTGACTCTCCCAGTCTGTCTTCTGCTACTATTATAATAGCTTTAGGCCTGTGTCGCTTTTTTTACTTCTTAATTTAACTCTATTATTTATAATGGGTGTAAAGCATTGTGTATTCCCTACTTGCAACAGCGATATTCGTTACAGCACTAAGCCTCATATGCAAGGAATTTGGTTCATACCCTTTCCCAAATATAAAACTAAACAAGTATATTGCATTCAATGGGTAAACTGGCTAGCAAAGTATAAGAACGGATTTACAGTAGATGACTTGGACCTAATACGTAACTGTGTTCTAAATATTTAAAAGACGATTTTTTTCAAAGTCAGCTATGGCTTAAAAAGACAGATGGTAAGCTTTACTCAATACTACTTAGTCTAAAACTACTGTTTTCCAGCCTCACTCGCCTTGTTACGGAAATGACGCAGTTCCGCTTTTTAAAAACTACCGCCAGAGGCGACACTAGTAAAAACCGTTTAGCTTGAGCGCCGCCCGATAGCAGAGCTGAAATGTCCTCTTAGTTTAGTGGCCCGTGATGAGACTTAGAACAGACAAGCCGCAGCTGAGGAAGTCAAAGCCGAAGCACAAATGAGGATTGCAGCTGCCAAAGAGAAAAAAGCTCAAACTGCTAAACTAAATGCTGATGCATTAAATGAAATTGCTAATACTCTGAGTTCATGCAATTTGCCGCTCACAATATAAATAAAATAGTTGGAAGTGTTATATTACTAAATGCACAAAAACATATGTTGTAGATAATGACATATGTAAAAGTTCGTATTAATAGATGTTGTAGATAATAATATCTATTAAAGTTGCAATTAATAGTTCTCATGTTGACTTTATTTTTTAGTTTAGTCATATTTAACATAACTAAAAGTAAAACTTTTTATTTTCATGAATATTGACTACATATTTTATTATTTGGGGTTAAGTTAACAGATGAAGAGGTTTTTTTCCTTCTCACCGAAAGACGTTTTAGCTAAATCTACGTACTATAGCATTTCTAACGATTTCTCCTTGCACGAGCTAATGATTTCCTCTAGCTCCTACAACATTTTAATTCTGAGAGAGCGGTAGCTCTCTTATATAAGACTTCATACTGCTCTTAATGTATAAGGAAGGTTTTTTGTTTGGATGTAATTTTTGTTGTATTGCATAAATTGTTTTGAAAATATTCCACAGAACTACAATTCGGGCCCTTATTATGTGGTTAAAATTTCAAAGACATACATTAATTAGTTAATTTTATAAAAAATAAAATTGCTAAGGGTGGTTTTCATTTCCATAAAATTAATCACACCTTTTGATGCAAAACAGAAATTTTTCCGATAGAAATAACATGGGAAATTTTTGGAAAAAAAAACAAATCGGTTACTCGTGATTTAGAAAAACTATACGTTGGTTAGTTTTGGGAACGGTCTTAAATGAAACTTTACACTATAATCTAGGATCATTTTCTTGTTATTAAGAAGAACTAATTTTAAGTATGTTTAATTTAAAATTTTAACAAGTTGGGAAAACCAAAATATTACCTCTCCGAGTCAAGATATCTACCACTACAAACTTATTTACCTAGATATAGAGTTATTTCTCTTTTTTGAAGTAAAAATTTACGAAATATTGAAGCAGCATTCCAAGCATAGCGAATATACAGTAAAGCAGACGACATTTTACATCCAATAAGGATAAATCTTGGACACATGGAAATCAGTCAATGGGGAAAAGAACAGGAAATGAAGTCTACGCTTCAGCTGTTTATCGTATATTCTGATAGCTACATTCACAACTGGTTTGCAGTGTAAACACTATCGTCTCGTCTCACCTCAACAATATTCTTAATTTGCCAACATGAATGTTAACGTTAAATAACACCAAAGCTATATTGTAGCTAGACGCACTAATAGTCAATGCGCACCATAAAGAGAATACCAAGTCTATAGCTATTACCCGTTTACCATTAGCCCTTTTACTATTCTAATTGACACCATGATGTTTTCTTCTATTGTAAAATCTTAACCTGATTATTTAACAGTGTATTTAACTTTCGGCCTACTCTGAACCGTTGATGTCTCTTCATTTTAGACACGAAATTCAAAGCCCAAAGTTTACTTCACCTCGGGCCTCAATTATTCACTCTTTGTTTCACTAAGCCTATTTGCGGATAATACTTGATATACCCGCCGGAATCTAGGTCTTAAATTTCTTCATGAAATCACTAAACCAAGGATTATTCTATATACAGATGTAGTATAGCTTAAGTAATATATAAACAGCCATTTCAAATAATAATATTAAAACAAGTCTTTGGAATATCAAAATGAAACAGAGCTTTAAAGCTATAAAAGTTCTAAATGCATCATAATTACGAAAAATATTTCCACATATTCACTTTATATTAAGGATAAAGGGAATATTATGGTTCTGTAGGATTTCTTTACATTTAAAAACAAAACGAACTTCTAACGCAGCGCACTGCGGCACTAGTGTAACAACGGACGGACACACACAGACTAAAACATAGACTGCTTTTTAACTCTTTCCGTATTAATTTTGAATTGAGAAACATGATTATCTTAAATATTAAAATAAATATAATTAATATTTAATATTTTCTTCGTTAGTTATTCGCCTTATTGATCGTTACATCGTTTTAAAAAAGAACAATTAAACATTCTTGAGAGACTTATATTGGCGTTTGAAATGAAGCATACGCCGGTAGCTTCGCCTTACTCAAATAGGTAGTATATAAGGGTTTCGAATCGCAGCTATGGATAAGAACAGCGCAATTGCGTGAACCTTTGGTGGAAGCCCCACCTTAGGGAGGCCGGACGTTTCTCGTAACCCTGGCCGATCGCCGCGTATGTCTTAACCTTAAGGATGATGATGGAGCAGAAGCCAGGTGTGCAGACTGGTGTCCATGTGGGATGGACAAAGACCAGAAAATGGTGGTGTGTAGAAGCCAGTGTGTACAGACTGGTGTCCATGTGGCATGGAAAAAGTGCCCCAATGATGGTGGGTTATAGAAGCCAGTGGGTAAAGACTGGTGTCCATATGAGATGGACAAATGGCCAGAGGATGGTGGTGTTAGACAGGTAAGGGATAATAGCCATGGTAAGTGGAATACAATTTTCCAAATTTCCGGGAACTGTAAATGCGGTCCGGAATTTGGGAAAACGTTTGCTCCGATTTGAAAACTGCGAACGCGGTCCCCTGGGGTGTCAATAACAACACCCTGACAGACAGACACACAGACAGACACGTCGAAATTAGAACCTCTCCGTGACATACGTCACTCCGAGAGGTAAAAACTACCCCAATCTGCGATATTTTACCATGGATACACTGTTTTATAGGAAATATCAGCGCGACCAATATTGGCCTTTTTTAATGTATAGTTGCCTCATAATAATCCGATTGTTTCTTCTAAATGTCTTTTGGTTGGAATGGCCTATCGATAGTGAGATAAGACGGCTTTAATATTGCCGCTGTGACGTCGACGCCATCAAAACACACGGGTCTAAATTGTCGCGGATATAGTCAAATTCATAGAACAATTAGGTAGCTTAATGGACATTTTAACTTTTCCCTGCTAATTAATCTGGATTACCAATAAAAGATAATTAATCTAGACTCCCAATAAACGATAATTAATCTAGACTCCCAATAAACGATAAATAAACTAGATTACGAATTTAAGTAATTAAAGTAGTTTACCAATTAAACGTACTTAAAATAAATTATCAATTAGAGGTAATAAAACTAGATAACAAATTAAGGGTTATTAATTAGATTACCAATTAGATTACCAATTAAGGGTTATAAATTAGATTACCAAAGAAGAGTTATAAATTAGATTACCAATTAAGTTTTAATAATTAGAATACCAATTAAGAGTAATTATTCTCGATTGCCAATTAAGGGTAATTAATCTAGATTACAAATTAAGGGTAGTTAAACTAGATTACCAACGACTGGTAGTTAAACTAGATTACCAACGACTGGTAATTAAACTAGATTACCGAAGAATGGTAATTAATCTAGATTGCCAATTAAGGGTAATTAATCTTGATTACCAATTAAGGGTAATTAATCTAGATTACCAATTAAGGGTAATTAATCTAGATCACCAATTAAGGGTAATTAAACTAGATTACAAACGACTGGTAATTAAACTAGATTACCGAAGACTGGTAACTAAACTAGATTACCGAAGACTGGTAACTAAACTAGATTACCGACGACTGGTAATTAAGCCAGATTACTGACGAGACGACAGGTAATTAAGCTAGATTACTGACGACTGGTACTTAAACTAGATTACCGACGACTGGTAATTTAGCTAGATTACCGACGACTGGTAATTTAGCTAGATTACCAACGACTGATTATTAAGCTAGATTACTGACGACTGGTAATTAAGCTAGATTACCGACGAATGGTAATTTAGGTAGATTACCGACGACTGGTATTTAAGCTATATTACCGACGACTGGTAATTAAGTTAGATTACCGACGACTGGTAATTAAGCTAGATTACCGACGACTGGTAATTTAGCTAGATTACCGACGACTGGTAATTAAGCTAGATTTCCGAAGACTGGTAATTAAGCTAGATTACCGACGACTGGTAATTAAGGTAGATTACCGACGACTGGTAATTAAGGTAGATTACCGACGACTGGTAATTTATCTAGATTACCGGCGACTGGTAATTAAGCTAGATTACCGACGACTGGTAATTAAGCTGGATTACCGACGATTTGTAATTCAGCTAGATTACCGACGACTGGCAATTCAGCTAGATTACCGATGATTTGTAATTTAGCTAGATTACCGACGACTGGCAATTCAGCTAGATTACCGACGACTGGCAATTCAGCTAGATTACCGACGACTGGCAATTCAGCTAGATTACCGACGACTGGCAATTCAGCTAGATTACCGACGACTAGTAATTTAACCGGGTTATCAACGACTGGTAATTTAGCCGGGTTACCGACGACTGGTAATTAAGCTAGATTACCGACGGCTGGTAATTTAGCCGCGTTACTGACGGCTGGTGATTTAGCCGCGATACCGACGGCTGGTGATTTAGTTGCATTACCGACCATTGGTAATTTAGCCGTATTACCGACGGCTGGTAATTAAGCTAGATTACCGATGGACGCGCATCACCCTAAGACTTTTACTCCCATATTTTCTAAACAATTTTAATTAATATGAAGTCTGAAGTGAAAGATATTAATAAAACCTGTCATTGTAGACAAAGACCGGAAAGTGTAAAAGATTAGGTTTGAAAATAAACTGCCTGAAGAGACAGATATTGAAATTTTCACTTTTGAAGACATGATTATAAAACATCAATTATTTTAAAAAATTCTTATCTTACTTTTTTCACCAAAATTTCATTTTCCCAAAATATTTTTCAGCATTATTTACCCAAGTATTTTGTTCTCAACAGTAGTTGTCACCTAGAACGGTTTAAGGGATACTAGCTTGGTACTGGTTTTACTTTGGACTAATATTTGATTCAAGGAGATTCAAATGCTTGGATATCTGAAAAGATTTCTCCTGAAGAGTTGAAATTATTATATTTTAAAATTGAAAATATTGCGAAGCGGAAAATAATATAGGCCTTTCATTGTGATTTATTAGTGTCGAAACGATCTGTAGATTGATCATGATCTTTGAGAGCTATACAGCACGTTAATATTAAGTACTTCGAGGGCTTTACAATTTAAGAATACGTTTTGTTATGGTTTTAATACGGTTTATATTTTATAATCTCTCAACGATTTTCTGGCCATTTTATTCGCTTTATTGGGTCGAATTCTCTATCTAATTTAAAATTTTTCATAAAAATAAAATGTTAAGCCGTAGTATTTTTAAACTAACGCGCATGTTCCTTTTTAAAATACTTTCCCGAAGTAATTTTTGTGAAAAAAAGTAAGATAAGAATTTCTTAAAATAAATGTTTTATAATCATGTCTTCAAAAGTGAAAATTTTAATATCTGTTACTTCAGGCAGTTAATTTAAAATATATTTGATTCTAAATCGATTTTACATACTGGAAATAACTGGGACTTGAAACTTGTGTTTGGTTCTTATATCTGGGATTTGAAAGCCTGTGTTTGGTTCTTATGTCTGGGATTTAAACCTTGGTTTTGGGAACTGGGAATATCAGTGATGTAAAACCAGCAGCGTTGGCCAAATAACTAATTGGCAATTTAAAGTTACAATTAGTAAAAACAATTGTAATTTTTTATCCAAGCACATTTTTCTGAAGTTAATTATAATTTGTATTTTAGTTTCATTTTTCTCAATTTAATTGTAATTTAACAAATATTGTAATTTGTAATTGTCGTTTTTAAAACATTGTAAAAGTAATTCAGTTATATTTGTCAATTACAATTGCATAATATGCTAACAAATGTTGAGGTAGTACGAATCAGATTTTCTGACTGAAATGTATCATCTTAAGTGGGTATGAATTTTGTAAAGCATAAAGCTAGGTTGAATAGCTTCTTCGCATTGTAAGGTACATTTGAATTCAAAAAAGAGTAAAACATTTTCATACAGTAGCTCTTGGCGTTCGAGGAGAAGGTAAGTTACCCATAAAAAAACCTTGGTTTTTTAATTTCCTTCGTTATTATCTCTCCGAATGACGTATGTCACGGAGAGGTTCTAATTTCGACGTGTCTGTGTGTCTGTCTGTTGTTACACCCCAGGGGACCGCGTTCGCAGTTTGCAAGTCGGAGCAAACGTGTTCTCGAATTCCGGACCGCATTTACAGTTCCAAGAAATTTGGAAAATTGTATTCCACTTACAACGGCTATTACTCCATTGCGTGTCTAACACCATCATCCTTTGGTCATTTGCCCATCCCACATAGACACCAGTCTGAACTTACTGGCTTCTAATCACCACCATCATCTGCTCATTATCCATCCCACATGATGCCAGTTTGTACACACTGCCTTCTACACACCACCATCTTCTGGTCTTTTGTCCATCCCACATGGACACCAGTCTGTATATACTGGTTTCTACTCCATCTTCATTAAGGTTAAGACGTACGCGGCGATTGGCTATGGTTACGAGAAACGTCTAGCCTTCCAATGGCGGGGTCTTCCTCCAAAGGTTCACGCAATTGCGATATTCTTATCTACAGCTGCGATTCGAATCCTTTATATACTACCTATTTGAGTAACGCAAAGTAACAGGCGTATGCTTCAATTCAAACGTCAATATTAGTCAAGTCTCTCAAGAATGTTATAATTGTTCTTTTTTAAAACGATGTAACGCTTAATAAGGCGAACAACTAAAGAAGAAAATATTAAATATTAATTATATTTATTTTATTATTTAAGATAATCTTGTTTCTCAAAATTAATACGGAAAGAGTTAAAAAGCAGTCTATGTTTTTGTCTGTTTGTGTCTATCCGTTTTTTTTGTTCCGTATTTATTGACGAGCTAGGGCGAGGAACACTTTACAGCTCCAGGAGCGAAGTAAACAATATAATAACATTATACAAAATATAGAAATTGACTGAGAAAACAAAAAAAAATATAAATACAATGATATTCACTACACATGAAGGAATTTTTAAGCCCTATTTTAAAAGGAGGGAGACCAAATCAGATGGTAGGGAGTTCCAGAGAGGAATGGTTCTTCCAAAAAAAGGAGTTTTTTAATTGGTTTTTGCGGGAAGGGGGAAGAAAAAGTTTAATGTTATGTCCTCGAGTGGCATGATGGTTTGGGGCTTGTTTAAAAAACTTTTGACCACTGGTGCGGACTATTCGAAAAAGGGAGACAAGGTCGAGATAAGTGCGCCGCGCAGACAGGGACACCCAACCCAAGGAATTTAGGGTTGGGAGGGAGGTGACGAAGGTGGAAAGGAATTTTCGACGCAAGACCTTGAACATTGTCGAGTAATTGTGAGTCAGAGACCTGATAAGGGTTCCAAAATTGGCTACCAAATTCTAATATGGGAAGGACATAGCAGTTGAAGAGACGGGTCATTAAGGTGTTAGGGATTTTTGGAAAATTGGCTTTAATCGTAGCAAGGAGACCGTTTGCACGACTACAAGTTTTCTTGATGTGGGCATGGAAGGAAAGATTATGCGATATTTGTACACGACACTCGTTAACGCGGCGGATATTTTGGCCACTTAGAAAATATTAACCTCAGAACGTTGAATAGATAAAATCAACGATTTTTGCCCGTTAAAGGACAGACCATTCGTCTTTCACCAAGCCTCAAGTCGAGTGACGTCAGATTGAAGAAGAAGTGTATCGTTATAAGAGGTTATCTCTCGGAAAATCTTTAAATCATCGGCGAATAGACATAATTGGGAAACAAGTTTATCGGGCAGGTCATTAATAAAGATTAAAAACAAAAGTGGTCCAAGCACGCTCCCTTGTGGGACTCCACTAGTAACTGGGATCGGGTACTGAGACTGGCTCAAACACGTACCGATTGGTTTGGCGTTGTTAATAAGCCTCAATCCAAGAGTAGACGTTATTATTTATACCCAAGGCACGAAGCTTGGTCAAGAGACGCTTATGGGGAACAGAGTCAAAGGCTTTAGCAATGTCCAAATGTATAACATCAACTCGGCGGCCTTCATCATAAGCAGCTAACCATGTATAAAGGGCACATAAGAGATTGGATTCAAGGGACCGATCATAAAGAAAGCCATGCTCGAAAGAGCTAAGATGGGGACTAACAAACTCCAGTACGGATGCATGGATACACTTCTCTAGAAGTTTGCATAGAGTCGAAGTAAGGCTAATTGGTCTATAATTTGCAGCCTCACTTTTACTGCCCTTGCCTATATAAAGTGGGGTGTCATGAGCTGTGCACCAACCTAATGGGAGAGTACCTTCAGAAATAGATAATTTAAAAAGCGCGTGAAGCGGTGGGGAGTGAGTTTAGGCACAGTTTATGAGAAGACGATTTGGTATCCCATCGGGTCCAGAAGCACTCTTAACGTCAAATTTCCGTAGCATGTGATATATGTCACTAATAGAGGGAAGGAAGTCAGGCATAGGAGTGGTCAAGGTGTCAGGTAGGTTGGCAAGGTCTGAGGGACGAATTGAAATTACACACAAGGGTTTGATTTAGACAGTCGGCCATTTCGGAATCTGAGGCAGTTTTGAGTTTTTTGACCATTTTGAAGGTGAATGTTAGGACGTGAAGGTAGGGAGTGAATCTGTCGACGCATAAACCGATAGAACGCGAGAGGGTTGGTATTAACTGATTTTAGTTTCCGTTTTATGGATTTGGCCGTAGCTTGGCGAAGGAGAGTCTTGACATGTTTGGTCTGGGATTTGTGAAGCAGTTGGAAGTGATCATGGCGTAGCTAGTCACCTGAAGGGGCAGCATGACGCAATTTCTTCCAGAGGCGATCTTTTTCTCTGATTGCACGCTTAGTAGAGATCGAAATCCATGGCTTGAAAGAGGTCTTTACCAAATGGTTAAACAAGGGGATAGTTTTATTAACACATTCAAAGCGAGACTTTTTAAAGGTCTACGTATCTTCGGTACATAATTTAGATAGTGGGGACCAGTCATGGCTAAATAAGAGTAGGTTTAGTTGTGCATAGTCACCGCGGTAGTAGTCAAAATCGAGATTAAATTTTAGTGGAGTTGTAGTAGACACTGGCTGGGGATATGTTGTAAGCGGAGCCTACGTTAATCAAGGCCCGCGCATGGTCTTCTGGCTATGGGCGGCATTGAGAGTACGCGCCTGGTTGTTTTTTGCACTTGATTCTCGAAAGGGGCGCTTTTAGATAGTAAATGTCAAGGGATCTTCCATTTATTTGAATTTGTTGAGCGGGAAGATTAGAGGGATCATGCATAAAAATGTTTGGACTAAAATATTTATTTAAATATAGGAAAGTCATGCATTTCTTATATATTATTATAATAATTATTAAAAAGATGATAAAATTTATAATAATAATTATTAGAAAGAAAAAATTTGTAATAATTATTCTTAGAAAGATAAAATTTATAATAATTATTATTATAAAGATAAAATTTATAATAATTATTATTAGAAAGATAAAATTTATAATTACTAAATTAGAGAGATAATAAATTGAATTGAATTTTATTTCCTGCAAACCAACATACATATTGTACTTTTCATATATTATTAATAGAAAGATGAAAATCATGTTATTTTTATTAGAAAGTTCAAATAATTATAAGACATAAAATAATAACTATGTAAGAAATACAATAATTATAATTATGCCCTTTTCACCCAGCTGTTAAAACGCTCCAGGCAGTTTACGCGCCTTGTTCTCTCCCTCTCTCCCCGTACGAAACATGATTTGGATTGCGACACGTGTTCCAATCACCCGCGAAAAGCAGATTTTAAATTTAAAACCGTAATCCTAAGAGAGCACCAAGCGGCGACAAGCGGCGAACTAAAATGCCAAAAAAAAATCCTCGAAAGCTAGGATGCGCGGGCCTTGATTAACGTAGGCTCCGTTGTAAGTAACGTAATATGGTCGCTACTCCCTACCGGAGGGAGAGGAGTCACTGTAGGAGTAACGTTGGCCCTTGTGATGAGGAGATCCAGAGTGTTAGCCCGCATAGAGGAGGTTTGACTAAAACGTGTTGGGAAGACAATATTTTGATGGAGGGCTGAAGAGTGAAGTAGATCAATGAAGCCATTTTAAATACATGATGAGCTTGAGGTACTAGTAACAGTTTTCCAACAGATGGTAGTCAGGTTAAAATCACCAGTGATGATAAGTTCATTATTACGGTGAGAAAAGGAACGGATATCATTAAAAAGTTTTTGAGTGTCAGATTTTGAACAGTTCGGGGGACGATATATACAGGGTGTTTCTGATAAGTCTGCCATAAATCAAGGGGCGTGTTCTTTGGGTCAAACTGAGTGTAAAGTGTCAAAGAACATGGGGTGTACAAGAATTTGCAACGAAGATATGGCCCCCCAAACATTGGCCCCTAAAACAAGAAAATATTCGAATATGTAGACTAAAACAAATTCAGCCTTATCAACTTGTTTAGAAATAATGAGACGATTTCAATAGTTTCCTCTAACATCGTTATTGAACTTTCACCTGGCAGAAGTGTATTAAATGAGTAGAAGTATGCCTACTCTAGTAAAGTAAATTCAAAGTATCATGGTACCTTTCGGTTGGTATTACTTTTATTCTTAACAAGTTAACATGGACGTTACAGGTATTGTTCAAAATGTCCACCAGCGGCGTTAAGACAAACATGAACCCGTCTTTCGAAAGATTCTTGGTCATGTTGGAAGATTCCTGGCATGTTCTTGATTGTTTGACAACCTTCAATAATTCGTCTTCGCAAGTCTTCCTCATCACGGACTTCATTCTTGTACACGATGTCTTTGAGATGACCCCAAAGATAGAAATCGCACGGATTTAAATCCGGAGATCTGGCTGGCCACGCAACTGGTCCTCCACGCCCAATCCACCTCAAATTAAACGTAGCATTAAGATGTTCTCTAACTGCACGGCTGAAATGTGGGGGTGCCCCGTCGTGCATAAACCACACGTCACGAAGTAATGCTAACGGTATGTCCTCGAGTAGTTCAGGTAAAGTGTCTCTTAAGAACGTGAGATATGCTTCACCATTTAGTCTGGGTGGAAGAAAATGCGGACCTAGTAAATGATTACCAACAATGCCGCACCATACGTTTAAAGAAAATTGCTGTTGGTGACTTCTAACACTAGTTGCGTGTGGGTTTAATTGGCGCCATTCGTGGTGGTTGTGATAGTTCAGAATTCCATCCCGGGAAAAATGTGCCTCGTCGGTTACTAAAAGGACCCGTGGAAATTGATTGTCCTCTACTCTGGCCAAAAACCACTCGCAAAAGTCGATGCGTCTTGGATAATCTGCCGGGTTAAGAGCTTGCACCTTTTGAATATGATACGGGTGAAACTGATGTCCGCGGAGAATTCGCCAGACCAAAACGCGATTAACATGTAATTGTCGTCCAACTTGTCTGGTACTTGTCGAGGGGTCCTCATCGAACATGGCAAGGACGTCTTCCTCGATTTCCTCCATGTCTTCTGGAATGTCTCGCTCTCGAACGTTGTTGGGTTGTACTTGTCCGATGTCCCTCAAGCGCCTGTCAACAGCCTCGAACGTACGACGATTTGGTATGCGTCGTTGCGGAAATTGTTCCTAGTATCGCCGCTGTGCTTCCACTGAATTGCCCTGCGCCAGTCCATACATGAGATGCATGTCTGCATATTCTGCATTGGTATACGCCATACTGTACTACCACACGTTCGTTCGAAGTGATACTGTGACGTTATCAACAACATCGCGTTACTTTATAGCAAACCACCGTTTAGTTTTTACGTTTGCGTCATGACTGTCAGCATTGTTTTTTATTCACGGACTTCATTCTTGTACACGATGTCAAAAAATCTTTGAGATAACCCCAAAGACTTTTTAGCAAACCACCGTTTATTGTTTACGTTTGTGAATAAAAAACAATGCTGACAGTCATGACGCAAACGTAAAAACTAAACGGTGGTTTGCTATAAAGTAACGCGATGTTGTTGATAACGTCACAGTATCACTTCGAACGAACGTGTGGTAGTACAGTATGGCGTATACCAATGCAGAATATGCAGACATGCATCTCATGTATGGACTGGCGCAGGGCAATTCAGTGGAAGCACAGCGGCGATACTAGGAACAATTTCCGCAACGACGCATACCAAATCGTCGTACGTTCGAGGCTGTTGACAGGCGCTTGAGGGACATCGGACAAGTACAACCCAACAACGTTCGAGAGCGAGACATTCCAGAAGACATGGAGGAAATCGAGGAAGACGTCCTTGCCATGTTCGATGAGGACCCCTCGACAAGTACCAGACAAGTTGGACGACAATTACATGTTAATCACGTTTCGGTCTGGCGAATTCTCCGCGGACATCAGTTTCACCCGTATCATATTCAAAAGGTGCAAGCTCTTAACCCGGCAGATTATCCAAGACGCATCGACTTTTGCGAGTGGTTTTTGGCCAGAGTAGAGGACAATCAATTTCCACGGGTCCTTTTAGTAACCGACGAGGCACATTTTTCCCGGGATGGAATTCTGAACTATCACAACCACCACGAATGGCGCCAATTAAACCCACACGCAACTAGTGTTAGAAGTCACCAACAGCAATTTTCTTTAAACGTATGGTGCGGCATTGTCGGTAATCATTTACTAGGTCCGCATTTTCTTCCACCCAGACTAAATGGTGAAGCATATCTCACGTTCTTAAGAGACACTTTACCTGAACTACTCGAGGACATACCGTAAGCATTACTTCGTGACATGTGGTTTATGCACGACGGGGCACCCACACATTTCAGCCGTGCAGTTAGAGAACATCTTAATGCTACGTTTAATTTGAGGTGGATTGGGCGTGGAGGACCAGTTGCGTGGCCAGCCAGATCTCCGGATTTAAATCCGTGCGATTTCTATCTTTGGGGTCATCTCAAAGACATCGTGTACAAGAATGAAGTCAGTGATGAGGAAGACTTGCGAAGACGAATTATTGAAGGTTGTCAAACAATCAGGAACATGCCAGGAATCTTCCAACATGTCCAAGAATCTTTCGAAAGACGGGTTCATGTTTGTCTTAACGCCGCTGGTGGACATTTTGAACAATACCTGTAACGTCCATGTTAACTTGTTAAGAATAAAAGTAATACCAACCGAAAGGTACCATGATACTTTGAATTTACTTTACTAGAGTAGGCATACTTCTACTCATTTAATACACTTCTGCCAGGTGAAAGTTCAATAAAGATGTTAGAGGGAAACTATTGAAATTGTCTCATTATTTCTAAACAAGTTGATAAGGCTGAATTTGTTTTAGTCTACATTTTCGAATATTTTCTTGTTTTAGGGGCCAATGTTTGGGGGGCCATATCTTCGTTGCAAATTCTTGTACACCCCATGTTCTTTGACACTTTCCACTCAGTTTGACCCAAAGAACACGCCCCTTGATTTATGGCAGACTTATCAGAAACACCCTGTACAGGCGAGGGCGATTCAGGAGGATGAGTTACGAGGTTTAAGTTCAAGGCATAGAGATTCTGGATGGGTCTCAGAGACGTCGAGCTTATGGAAAACAACATCTTGACGAATGTACATTAGTACCCCACCACCATTTCTAACCAAAGGGTCTTCGCGCAAGATAGAGTACCCCGGAAGGTTAAAAACTGCATCATCTTGTGAAGAAGTAGCCCATGTTTCAGTGATACAGATGCAGTCGGCACTCCAAGCAGGAGTTAGGAGAAAGGGTCAAAAGTTCTGGGCGCTTACCGCAAAGATACTGGGCATTAAATGAGATCACAACGAGACTTGGGGTGAGGGGTTATTGCAGTTAGTTTTTTTGGGTAGGTAGGATGTGGTGGTATTGGTTAGATAGCGGGGCACCAGGCAACATCCCGTTGTATCTAGCCTTCCACCCGGATGGGGGACTACCGGGTGGTGACCTCCTACTTACCCCCTTACTCGTGGGATTCTTATGGATTCTAAACACTTACCTAAAACTAAACCAAACAAACCTACGGTGCAGGGGTCTGCTCAGGGCAGAACCCTCACTGATACCACTTTACAAGGGCTTGTATCCAGCGATACTCGTGCCGATTCATCGATGCGTGCGTCTGGCAAGCCCTCGAAACGTACCGTGCGTCGTCGTCTCAAACGACAGATTGCTTGGCAAAAGGTCAAATCGGGGTCTGAAACGGTCTCCACCCCCGGTGGGGGTGCGGCGGCTCGTGACAACCCAATGAAGAGGCCCAGAGCGGAGGATTCGACTCCCTCACCCAGTATCTCGCAGGCGGCGTCGAAAAAGGCTAAGTCCTATAGTGACGCCGCCAGCTCAGAAAAGATGGCCATTGTCAAAAAAGGCTATCCGACGGCGGTCATCACGGAGGAAGACGTGGGCCCAATTCAGGAGGCGATTCTAGGGGCGCTGGATGGGATACCTTCGGGGAGCCCTCTACCGTGCCTTGCGATCTTTAGCCTGACGACCGGGGCCCTAGTATACTCCTGTGAGGATTCGTTCACTGGGCAATGGTTGAAGGACAACTTAGCCTACTTGGTGGTGGGGGGTGCGGTGCTCTCAGTAATGAGAGCTAGCGAACTCCCTGAGCCGTTTAAGGTAATGTTTCGCACCAAGGACCAGATCACAAAAGAGCCGGCGGTGCTGTTTCGGCGCCTAAAGGCCCTTAATACAGGTTTTGCCACTGAACGTTGGAAATGTATCCGGACGTACGTGGACAGGGCCGTACGTTACTGGGTACTGCTCATTGATGGCTCCTCATTGGAAGCCATTAAGAAATCTGGTTTCGTGGGCTTTACTGGAGTGGACAAGGGTTCCTTCAAACTCCTTCAGAACACGGAAACCACCAAAACCACTGTAGCCGAGTCTACGGCAGGGGTGGGACTAGCGAGATGGGGGCTCTCGCTGTGGAGCTCGCTGGTGTCGCTCTAGGCACAGAGGGGGAAGGGGTGGCTCATTCGGAAGCTTGTTCTTCCATGGATGAGTCCACCCTACTGGAAGAATCGGATGGAACCCTTCGGGATCCATCCGATGTATGTTCTAGTGGTCCTGGTGAGGGGGAGGATCTAGGGACTGGTAACTTGTCTGTCGGGGGGGAGGTGCCACTAGCCCTCTCGGGACCGATGAGGTGTAGCTAGGTCCCTTCTGAACCCCTCTCTTAAGGACCATAGGAACGCTACGTGCAATTCAAATCAATCTGCACTATAGTAAGGCGGCCTCTGCGGTACTCTGCAGGAGGTTCGCTATAGAGGGTCTTGATCTGGCCCTCATACAAGAACCGTGGATTTGCCATGGCAAAATCCTTGGTCTTGACGCGGCGGGGTCACTATTTTATGACCAAACTGCTGCTAGACCTAGGGCGTGTATTCTGGTTCGGAGGGATCTTTGCTGTATCTCTCTACCGCTGTACACGTCCCATTACACGACGGCTGTGAAGCTAGTCCTGGCCACTGGGCATGCCAAGTTGACTATCACGGCTGCCTCTGCATACTTTGCCCACGACGCGGACTCTCTCCCGACAATTGAGGTGATCAATTTGGTCGATCAATGTGAAAAGAGAGGGTACAAACTAATCATTGGCTGCGACGCCATTGCTCATCACATCACGTGGGGCAGTTCTGACTGCAACAGGAGAGGTGATGATTTACTAGAATATTTAGTTGGTTGTAAACTCCATATTCTTAATCAAAACAATGCACCTACTTTTGTTACTTCTAATAGAAGGGAGGTCATTGACCTCAAGCTAGCCACGGAAAACCTCGTGTCTTCCGTGTCTAACTGGCATGTGTCTAATGAGCCGTCTCTGTCGGATCATAGGCACATCTGCTTTACTATCGCGACTACCTCTTTCCCGGCGGGGACGGAGATACGCAATCCAAAACGGACCAATTGGGCCGGCTATAGGGAAGACCTAATCCTACGCTACGGAGGGGGTCACACTCCTAAACTTACTTCACCTAGCCGGCTATTACTGCCAAACTACAAGGGTCGGTTTTTCTGCTTGCCTGGGCACCTTTGCTAGTGTGTTCCAAGCGGAAATTGCCGCGATCTGTTATTGCGCAGACTACTGCATTAACAAAGGGTATAACGGACGGACTGTGAGGATCTATTCTGACAGTCAGGCCGCCCTGAATGCGCTGGACCAGTGTCAGATTACCTCTCAACTGGTGCGTAGCTGCCTTGATCTGCTAGCGCAACTGGCGTCCTGCAACAGGGTTCTGTTGTACTGGGTGCCAGGGCATAGCGGTTATTATGGCAATGAGCAAGCCGATAGATTTGCGAAAAGGGGCGCGGAGGCCAAGCTCTTGGGGCCGGAGCCGGCCGTCCCCATCCCCTACGGGCATGTCAAACGGAGCCTGCATGACAGGATGACTGTCATACAAAACCAGCTCTGGCATGACATGGATGGCCAGAGACAGACAAAACAGTTAGTCAATGGTCCCTGCAGGTCTCGTGCTAGAGACCTAATTTCGCTCAGCAGATGGGATATTAGGCTGGCCACCGGTCTTCTGACCGGACACTGTCGGCTAAATAGGCACCTCCATCTGATGGGTCTTGCTGACGACCCCCTCTGCAGGTCGTGCCAGGAGAAGGAAGAAACATCCGCTCACGTACTTTGCGAGTGCGACTTCTTCGCCTCGCTTAGACTAGAACATTTTGATTCACACACTGTGGAGCCCTCGCGGGTCTCCTCTTTTACGGTGGAGCGAATTCTTCGCTACGCTGCGGCTACGGGCCTATTCAAGGCCTGATTATGAGGTTGCACAATATGCCTTTGGCATCGGTGCTAGGGCGTGAGCCCCGCCTCATCAACAATAACATAATAACATACTTCACCTAAGGATCTTGATAGGGCTGCTGGTGACTTACAGTGCTCCATTATGGAGTCATTCCACCGGAACTGCCCACTTAAGACCGTTAACCGCTCGAGGCTTGTCCCTTGGTGGAACGCGGATCTCAGCCGGCTTCGCAAATGCACGCGCAGGCTCTTTAACAAAGCCAAGCGCACGGGTGACTGGGGTGGATACAGGCAGTCCCTTAACACCTACAACAGGGCCATTAGAGCTGCTAAGAAGGACTCCTGGCGGACCTTCTGTGAGCAAGTCTCCAATGTCCCTGCCACGGCTAGGGTCATGAAGATCCTAGCGCACGACAACACACATCGGCTTAATACTATTAAGCTGCAGGAGGGTGTGTACACTAAGTCTGGGGCTGAGACTCTTAAGCACATGCTGGAGGTCCATTTTCCTGACTCTACTTTAATCAATCCAACAAACCCCGACTCTCTCTACCCTGTCCTGAACAGGGCTAAGAGGGAAGACTGGCTTGTAGCCAGACAGGTTGTCACGATTCCCAAGCTTCGGTGGGCTGTCAACTGTTTTGAGCCCTACACAAGTCTCCGGGACCCGATGGGGTCTTCCCTCTGCTTTTGCAGGAGGGCTTAGACCACATCGCCTCTCCGCTTTGCAAGATCTACAGACTCTGCATTGCTCTCGGTCACATACCTCGTGACTGGAAACGCTCTAGGGTCATCTTTATTCCCAAGCCCGGGAAGGCTTCCTATCTCGAGGCGAAGGCATTTAGGCCCATATGCCTGACCTCCTTCTTCCTCAAAATTCTGGAGAAGCTGGTGGACAGGTACATTAGAGACGAGGTACTTTCGGTAACTCCTCTCTCTTCTTCACAATTTGCTTACCAAAAAGGCAAATCCACTGAGACGGCCCTTCACGGCCTTACGAATTGCCTGGATAGGGCATTCGAGTTTCAGGAAATTTCACTGGCCGTCTTCCTCGATATTGAGGGGGCCTTTGACAAGGTCTCTAGCTCGGTTATTACTGAAGCTGTTAAGAGATTTGGCATCAGCGACACTCTTGGCCGCTGGATCAAGTCCATGCTTACCGACCGCGAGGTGTCGGCGTCCCTCCTTGGGGACTCTCTAGGGGTGACTACCAGCAGGGGCTGCCCTCAGGGTGGAGTGCTCTCCCCCTGTTGTGGTGCCTGGTGGTGGACGAACTCTTGGGGAGGCTCGGGGGTGCTGGGGCTGTAGCTGCTTCGGGTATGCGGACGATGTAGCGATAGTCTTTACCGGGAAGTTCCCGGATACTGTTACCGCGCTTATGAGATCTGCTCTCTCTAGCGTGGAGCAATGGTGTCAGGCGGTTAACCTCACCGTTAATCCTGATAAAACTGTCCTTGTTCCTTTTACGAGGAAGAATACTAAGGATCTGTTCAATGATATCTCTTTCTTTGGCCAGGTCCTGACAAAGTCCTACGAGGTGAAATACCTGGGGGTGACCTTTGATTGCAGACTCACAAGGAAGCCGCATCTTGATCGGTGTATTAAGAAGGCCAAGATGCTCTTCTCGAGGACCAGGAACTCTGTCGGCCAGATTTGGGGCCTCAACCCCAAGGCTGTACACTGGCTCTATACTGGGATCATCAGACCCATACTATCTTACGGGGCACTTGTCTGGTGGACAAGGGTCCGGCTTAAGACGGTGCAGGCTGCCCTGCGCAAGCTTCAAAGGCTTGCCTGCATTGGTGTTACGGGGGCCATGAGATCGACCCCAACTGCTTCCCTGGAGGTGCTCCTTGACATGCTTCCTCTTCATCTCTTCATTGAGGAGGAGGCTGTCATGGGAGCCTACAGGCTCAACTTTAGTGGCTGCTGGTTTCCAAGACTTTGGGATTACAGCCATACGAAGCTCTTTCGGAAGTACGCCGCACTTGAGCCGTCGCTTACGATGTGCTCTGACAAAACCGTTACCAGTTTTGATTTCACTAAGCCTTTCAGCATCCACTTTCCCAGTCGGGCAGAGTGGACTAACCTGCTGCCTCTTGGCACTGTGGGTGAAACTATTTGGTTCACCGATGGTTCCAAGACTGATTCCGGCGCTGGCGCCGGCTATTACTGCCAAACCACAAGGGTCGGCTTTTCTGCTTGCCTGGGTACCTTCGCTAGTGTGTTCCAGGCGGAAATTACCGCGATCTGTTATTGCGCAGATTACTGCATTAACAAAGGGTATACCGGACGGACTGTGAGAATTTATTCTGACAGTCAGGCCGCCCTGAACGCGCTGAACCAGTGTCAGATTACCTCTCAACTGGTGCGCAGCTGCCTTGATCTGCTAGCGCGACTGGCATCCTGCAACAGGGTTCTGTTGTACTGGGTGCCAGGGCACAGCGGATATCATGGCAATGAGCAAGCCGATAGATTTGCGAAAAGGGGTGCGGAGGCCAAGCTCTTGGGGCCGGAGCCGGCCGTCCCCATCCCCTACAGGCACGTCAAACGGTGTCTGCATGACAGGTTGACTGTCATACAAAACCAACTCTGGCATAACATGGAGGGCCAGAGACAGACTAAACTTTTTGTCAATGGTCCCTGCAGGTCTCGTGCCAGAGACCTAATTTCGCTCAGCAGATGGGATATTAGGCTGGCCACCGGTCTTTTGACCGGGCACTGTCGGCTTAATAGGCACCTCCATCTGATGGGTTTTGCCGACGACCCTCTCTGTAGGTCGTGTCAGGAGAAGGAAGAAACATCCGCTCACGTACTTTGCGAGTGCGACTGCTTCGCCTCGCTTAGACTAGCATATTTTGATTCACATACTTTGGAACCCTCGAGGGTCTCCTCTATTACGGTGGAGCGAATTCTTCGCTACGCTGCCGCTACGGGCCTATTCAAGGCCTGAATATGAGGATGCACAAGATGCCTTTGGCATCGGTGTTAGGGCGCGTACCCTCCTCAACAACAATAATAATAATAGATAGCGGAATGTTGTTAGGTGAAAAGAGTGAATATGATGATAGATTCTGATTCCGAGGAGCGGCGACATCTGTAACATTAAAAGTGGACTATCATTGAGAACTATTTGACCGCGGCGAATCACAAGATTGGTTTCACCCTTTGCACGGCGATTACGAAGTTCAGCCAGCAATTGACGGTGGGCGATACGCTGAGATTCTGAACGGTCTAGAGATACGGGGTATTCAAAGCCATAATACTGTCTCCATTGAGTAATGCCTTGTACGAAATATTGGCGATGACTAACCGATTGAAACTCGAGACGTAGAGGGAGATTTTGACCAGGTTTTAAATAGCCGAGCCGCGATATACGAATATACTGACATTGGTGTTTTAAAGTCTGAGTCTCTAAGGATGGAGGAAGAAAACCTAGCGTCTTCATCATAGTCATTTGAGTCCGGTACTTGGAAGAGAATAGCGTTACGTTTGTGGCTAGAAATTTCCAGATTTTATTTTGATAAAGTTGGGTGTGGGTAGAAGGATGGCCGCTTGTAGAATGAGGACGGGCAGAGTTCGAGGAGTGTAGTTGATTGGTTTGTAACGAAGCCATGGCTGAATTGGTTTTCGGTGTAGTAGACGGAGAGAAATTGGTACTGGCAGAGATAGAGATGGAATGATCGTTACCCTGACGGTCAGGGAAACAGGTTTTCAGGCGTAGTAATTCATCACTTTGAGACTCGATTTGTTCAGATACGATAGCTTGGATATCTTTGAGTGCATCAAAAAATATCAAAGTAGTCAAAGCCTACTTTTACGGCGGCGGTGGAGAAAGAAGACGCGGCGGCGGTCGCGGGCGAGGCAGCCGAAGTAAACGGGGCTGTCAATGGAAGTGGATCCGCACTTGCAACAAGTCCAAGAAGACTGCCCGCAAAATAGAGGTACTACCAATTTACGATTGCTTTTCCTAGAGCTACCTAAAAACTTCTACGCACTTGGTTAAAATTCTCGCTGAGGAAAACGAGTTTTTATTTTAGTAAAATAAGAAAATACTTATTCAAAATTAAAAAATACAGTGAAGTTCCCTACTATCCCTAGGTGGCCCTAATACAAGCAATCTTAGCTAGAGCCTTTATCGCCATGGATTTCATAGCGTAATTTTGTTCTAATACTTGGCAACGGGGTAGGAAGGTATTCTATGGTATAGAAGTATATAGAGAGAAAGGGAATTTAGACTGAAATTTTAGGACAGATATTCTCTGAATTGTCAAAGTTGCAGCTGAAGAGGGACCGCGGTCCGAAAGCTCCTGCGTATATTTAAGTTAATAAATAATTTTAAAATCTCCATGAAGTATCAGACTCATTTTATTTAAATTTAAATAATTAATAGAACCATGGATCAGAAGTTTAACATTTATGATAATGTGAGACCAAACGGAATTATAAAAAATAATAATGAACACAATACAGCCAAAGGTGTTAAAAGCTCAAGTATATATAGTTGACTTATATACGGTTGCATGGTAGACGACGCGTTGCCGGTCTCACCGGCGGAAACGGATTCGGCGGGCGTTGAGTCGCCTGTAGTAGCGGTGACACCCCCACCCCCCACCATCTTTATCACCCGCACCACAAGAGGGTGGAACCAGTCTGCTCACTGGTGGAACCATGGAGACGTCATTGTAAATATTTTTAAGTACTAACCCACGTTTAAAAAAATTAACACTTTTATTAAATTGGGTTACAGGAAAAGAAGTTACATTCCGGTTTTTTTTCATGAATCTCTAGACATTTTTAAGTTTTAAATACGTTTATAACCTCAATTCTTATCCTGAGTTGCTGAACCAGATGAGTCACAGAGTCTATATGAGAAAGTGATAGTGCCCAAGAATAAAGTGAACCTTTTACAGTAACTCAAGATAACGAACGACAGTTAGAAACCTTTAAGAGTTCGTTAGTGGCTCTTGAAACGTCACCACTTAAGCTACATGGTTTACACGAGTATCAACGCCCTGCTCATGCTAAACGAAAATTTAGAGAAACCATGGAAGGAGTAAAATCTAAAGTAACGAAACTTCTTAAAATGAAGAAAACGATTGCGACAACAAATGGTAATGATGAAGTCTTCGACACCTTGATATCCCAATTAAAAGAAAAAGTGAAAAACTCTTCAAGACAAGATAAATGCAAGCTTTTGACATTAGTGCTAAACTCGTGGCCTATTTCGAAAATTTCTGAACAGTTTCAAGTGACTGGGGAAAAGGCTCGAAAATTAAAGAAAGACCTTTACGAAGACGATGAAGTTTTAAGGATGTGTCCGGGTAAAAAAGAATACGTTTTAATTAGAGAAAATGGTACCAAAGTGCAAAAACAAAAGAGGTTACTGCTCGCCAATCTTAGAGAGATTTATGTCCAATTCAAGACAATATTTCCACAGGCGAAGATCGAATTTTCGAAATATTGCACACTTAGGCCAAAGTGGTGCGAACCGGTTTCTTCAAATGGTGCCTATGGCGTGAGCGTCTGGAAAATTCACCAAAAATTTACAGTTGATGGCTCTGGCTTTGCCAACGAAGATCGACGATAAAATTCTAATGCTGAATCTGTGTGTGACGCGAATGATCGGCATTGCATTCTTCACGGCTGCGAAAACTGTCCGGGGACCCTATTCTCTAAAAATCTAAATCATTTGGACGAGGATTTAAATCTAAGCGTTTCGATCGGTTCCATTCGGACAGGGCGCTTAAAACCGTATTCTCTAAACCAAATTTGGATCTCTCCCAAATCGCTATCCAAACCAAATGTACGTCACTTCCTCTTTCATTATGTAATTTTCCTCCTTCTTTATTGGTCATTTATTTTCCCGCGCTTACTTTTTCATGACGTAGTTATTCCTTCTTCTTTATTGGTGAATTCGTTTTTGCGCTCGCTTTATATACAAGTAAATATTTTTTCATCGTTGAATTTTTTCATCGTTGAATTTTTGCAAGTTAAGTTGCACTAGTTTTGTAAAGCTTGTAATTAGAAGTTTTTGCTTAAAAATGATTTCCGTAATGGGTGTTAAAGCGCACACGAAGCAACAATTGATTTATATTGAATTTTTGGAAGCTAATATGGATTTAGTCTATATGAAATTTAGAGTTAGTTTCACTAAGGCCAAGTTCGATGCCCTTTGGGTTGAACTTGCAGCAAGACTAACAGTTGTGGTGCAGGCCCTTCGAAAACAGTAGAAAAGTGGAAGAAGGTATGTCTCACTTTAAGTACAATTTTATTTATAATTTATATTACATTAAGCAATCCTTTTCGGTAGTGTTTTTCTGCATGTCGTTGCAATGTCAGAGCCAAAGCCTCCAAGACTTTAAAGAACAAGACTGGTGGTGGCCCGCAAGCCGAGCCACTAACAAATATGGAGGAGCGGCTTCTCTCAATTATTGGAAGGGGAACAGTCACGGAGCTAAATTCTGTTCCTGAGGCGGGTTTTGGTCCCCCAGTAGATGTGATTGCTGAATCATGTTCGAGCAATCTACCACCGCAATCATGCTCCTACGTCACTTTGGACGAGAATTTTGAAGTAGCGATGGAGTCTTCTATGGAAGTATGAGAGCAATTCGTTTCTGGTTGCAAAAGCATCCCAAAAGCAAAATCAACACCCCATGTCCAAGAAACAAGATGGCCCCGGCCAATATTACACTTTTGCGCGGCTACTAATCGGCTAGCAACGTTTTTCCGGCGAACCTGACATGTTAATTTCAGATCGAGTTTTGGAAAGATTTATCCGGAAAATGAGGTAATGTTATTATCTGTCCGAACAGTGTTTGCTAGAAACCATGAAAAACATCCCTGATCGAATAACGTTTAATATTACAGTTTTGGTGAGGATATTTTGTTGGGAAAAGCAAAAATGGTATTTGTATTTAACATTTTTTACAAAATCTCGACGTCTAAAAAAATTTGTTCGAGTTAGGAAAGTTTCGTTTCATAGATCAACTCAGTAGTATGAAAAATCACAAGAGCATGAAAATTCATTAATATTACAAATAGTCAGGGTAATTGAAGATCAGAATCAGCTATTTTTGGATGTATAGTTCTGTCAAAACGAAAAATAGTGCAGCTCGCTTTACTCGCTCGTGGTTTTAAATGTTTCATACAAATAATAACTTTATATTTGTGCCATTACATTTTTAATGTGTTTGTTTCTACTTTTTCCTAAATTCAAATGAGAGTTGTGTTTCAATCTACCCTTCTATGATATTAAAAATGTTTCAACATTCTTGAGAAAGACGATTTGTTAAAGTTTCTTTAATTTTCGGTCTTTGAAAGCATACAGGTTTTTTTTTTAAATATAGAAAATTAAGAAGAAAAGTCAAGCATTTTTTTGCACTGATGTCTTCAAGGATATCAGTTTTTTGCGTTCTAAGATTTTTTCGTTTTACTTGTCTTTTATTCGTTCATTTGACCCTCATTTTTGGTTTCATCTTTTTCTTCTTTCATTTCGGCTTCAGTATTTTCACAAAGATTCAGCTGCTCAGTTGTACTTTGATTTTTTTCTCCCATGGTTTCGGCATTTTCATCGCACTTGGCCATTTTCACATTCTTCTGAGACCAGAAATCGTCTGATAGTTGTGATAACTGTGAATCGATATCATCCTCAAGATTTAAAACATCTGGGGCCTCCTAGGTACGATTCTTTGGTGTTACAATTGGGCTTTGAAAGCATGGACTTGAAAACCTTTGACTAAAAAATGTAATTAACCTTAAGGACTTTAAGAGGGAAGCAAAACGGCACATTTATCATTTAATTAAGATAAGGACTCCTTTGTAAAACAGTTTCGACTGAATAGGAATATCCAAATAAATAAAGCTTTAATAATAATAATATACCTAGTAGAAAAGGTTACATTTGATTATTTACTAGGTTTAAATTATTTAAAACTTACGGTGAATTATAAGGGGAATATATCGGAGTGCAATTTCCCGAGCATTCACTGCGTTGAACACTGATACAGTACAAAAATATTACAATTATTATCAACCCAAAATGTGTTAAGAAAAGGTAGGTACCTGTCATAGTTCAGTGCGTAAGTTCCATTTTTTTAACATAAAAAGCTTTGACAGCTGACCTCAAGTCTTTGCAGTTATGCCACGAGTGATCAGTATTTATTATATCAGTATTTTTATTAATAATATCAGTATTTGAAGAGGTCTCATTCTTTTTTGAAGACTGAGTACGATTTAGTTTTCTCGCGTTCCTATATAGTAAAATTATAACATAAAACCAATACTTCAAACAATTTACTCTAAACAATGGTGCCAATGTCTAATTCTTTACCTTTTTGAAAATCTTTCTTTGTTGGCATTTTTTCTTGATTCATAACTACGAGAAGGTTGTTCTTGATACCTTGATTTCGGTCCCAGTCTTCCCCAATTTCTTCTTGCAAATCTTAAATTGTGAACATTAATGGGTTAAAACGGCAACATGAACCTAACTGTATTTGGAGTTTGGAAATGATATTTTGCAATAGGTTTAGGTTAAGGTTGTGTTTAAGTTATTCATATGTTTAAATTATAAAAGTAATTATTTTTCCCACCTTTGTGTAGGTTAGGGATCGGTGAACGAATAAACGTTTATCACGATTAGAGTGTAATATTCTCACGATTAGAGTGTAATATATTTCCCCAAAAATGATACTATTTTTGTTATAAATCTATAGAGCTGTTAATCGGTACAAGGTTATTCGCGTAGGTTTAGTCAATAGAATATAGTACCTTTGTTTGTTAAGAATACGTTAATCGACGCGACGATATTTTTTAAATATTCCACTCGAATGTTGTGAAGTAAACGAAGTCGTTTTTTATCGTAAAAAGTTGGGTTTTTCATTGAATATACTTTACATTATCTATATGCGCATGCATAATATCTGTAGTTGTTTTTTTAATTAATTGTGGAAATAAACACTCGGCTACCTATTAATTCTTTTATTCCGGGCTTTGCTAGTGTAGTGGTTATACAAAAGGACCCGCTTGATGCGGTTTAAAGTTTATATTTGTTTGGACCCGTGTGATCCGTCGTTCTTGCGTTATCGTGGCCGGAATGGATAGTGTCACTTCGGACGATATAGCAAAGAAGAGAAAACTGCGAAGCCCAGTGTGGGATCATTTCAGTATTGAAGAGAATATGGCTATATGCAAATATTGTGATGCTCATGTTTTAAATCTAGCAGTACAAGACTTACTGAAATGGTTTATTTAATACAACGCCATGAAATCCGTTCTGACCGCTTGTTCTCGAATGGCTTCTCAAAATGCAAGAATAATTTCGTGTAACGTCATTCATTGGTTTCTAAGTAAAAGAATACAGAAACAAATAACAAAAATTATACCGTTTAAGTATCCCATTAATATTATAAAAAAACTATAGTGCACCTTCTCGTAGCATCACCAAATTAATAGGAGTAAAAACCCTGCTGGCGAGAATTCTAGGCATTGCGGTAACGTTTTTCACTTCCACACTGTGTGCAACTTGTGACATTCTCAATGTTATGATTTTAAATAAACTATAATATCTCGGAAACTATTAAAGATGCTAGGAAATTATTCACACGTTCTAAATATAAATTGACCCTGCTGATGCCAAAAATCACATTCATTTTCTCCAAAATTTCATAGTTGAAAAGATTCAACATTTCAGATTTTCGACATTTTGTGATTTTTAAGCACGTGCTTCAACCTTTCTCAGAAACTTGAGTCTCGTTTGATGGTAAACCATATTATTTATGATAGTTTCAAGTATCATATCACTGTGATTAACGGTTTTTGAATTATTGAAAAATTTCGGAAAAAAAATCAACGGGCAAAGAATTTTCTAACAGACTGTACAATATTTGTGTTGTAAAGCAGTTTTTAACCATTACTTTAAGAAATCTCACGAAGAAGCTTGTCATAATGGTAGGGTCCTTAGAGTTAAAAGAATTTGTGCACCTTCAAGTCCATTTGACGCTGCCAAACGACGTAGAACGAATGAAATATCTGATAAATCTGAGCTTTAACATAAAGTATATTAGTCGGTGCCGTAACAGGGTTCGTAATACGACTTGAAAAAGTCAGGGAAATTGAAAATGGACCTAAGAGGTAGGAGAAATCTCAGTGAAAAATATGTTCGAGTGAAATTTAAAGTCTGAGTAACAGTGTCAGAGTGACCGGAAAATGTGTAGTCTTGGAATTCACCAGTCCAAAAATGGTGGAGCTCGCTTACGTCTTATTAAATTCAAACAAAATAGTTTGCTTATATTTCAAAACAATAATAACTCTTGCCAAAATTATTCGAGTGAATTAAGCCATATTTATTGTACAAGGGAGCTTTTGACCTCAATTATCTCAACCCATAGAATGTGGTTCATTACAAGACACGCTTTTATAACGTCGGTGATGTGATTAGCTGTGAAAGAGTGTTAGCAACACAATTAGATTTTACTTGACCAAGATCTTTTAAAGGCAATGAGAACCTTCGTTTGAAAAACCTCTGCTTTATATGACAAATGACAGAATTAATTTCTGTGAATTCAAAAATATGAAGCTTTTAATTCACCGATTAATTGTTATTTGGCCGCAATATGCATTTGAAATCCACTTTTCTGAAAGGCTAAAACGTTTCCCGTAGGCTGACGTCAAAGATATATTTTTCACGTGAGATGGTGCCACTCTCTCCGCTATCAGACCCAGAGTTTAGACTGTCCACATAGATAATAAACACCAGGATCAGAAGGTCGGGGCAGAGCTTGCCGCGCTTTGTACAAACTGGGAAGGTTCTACTTCCGGAAACCAGCGCATGCGTACAGCGTAGAATCATGGTTAAATAATGCACGTGTGGAAAAACAAATTTTCCCACATGCATTCTTTAAAGTTTTTATATAAACATTAGGACTATCGGTTGTCATCTTATAGTATCACATGAGGGTCATTCCATGTGATATGAGCCAAGCCGTTAACCATGGGTCGGCGGATTTAGATGTAATTTGGCACAAATGATCCTGTGGCTATTAGAAAAGACAAACCGGGATAGTTTTTAAAATAATTCAGTGGTTTAATTTTTACGTCAAAATTTGTAACACCCCAGAAAAACGTTGTTTCTCAAAAGTCATTTTGGTACCTTTTAGAAAGTCTGCAATAACTTTCTACTTTTCTGTGCAAATTCAATCAGATTTGCATTTAATACATAATATAACCGAGAAAATCGATTAAGTCACTCAAAATTAGCTTATCTAGTTTAGTTCACGAGTTACAAAAGCATTTTTGATAAAAAATAAAGTTTCGGGGGTCTCGTTTCTGGGCCTATGGAGAAAATCGTCCAACTCGAAAAATCTTAAACAATATCCTGAATTATAGAGCTCAAAGAGATCTTTTTAACGGTGTATTCATATATTAGAGTATTTGATTCCTTAGAGCCTAAATATTTAATTTAAATAAACAAAAATGTTTCTTAAAAATATAAAATATTTATTTGCTTTAATGGTAAATTACGTTTTGATAAGAGCATGAAACATTTTTTGAACTTGCTTAGGGCAATCATCATGTAGTTTATAGTATCTTCTAGAATTGCTAGAAGCCTGTGGCTCGGGTAATTCGCATATAATATTATTAAGTGGAACAAGTTAAAGCGCTCGTCAGTTTTCTTAGGCCATGTCGACAAATTCGTCTGTGAGTCCCTCACCATAAATTTCAGCTTGAAATAGCTTTCATCCTTAAAGGAGGCCAGCACAAGGGCAACGTACCAATATTGGTCATTTTTATAATTCAAGAAACAATCCGAGTGTAATTTGGTTTATTTTAATATTTTATTATAACTGTTGGAAAAAGCTTATACATTTGAAACTTTTCGGAGAGCTTACTACGCGTCTTCTTTCGTTCGTTTTTACATTTCCTTTGACCATATTTTTCCATATTTCTTTAAAATTTCCGTACCCTAACAATAGGTAGCCTTTGCCAGTATATATATATCACTAATATTTCATAGGTCAAGTTACCCTTCTTGGAAAAAATTCTATTTCTGTTCGTAAATTTTATAAACCTTTCATTACAAATCAATATTACACTTTTTTAATAACAATAAACAAATTTTAAACTTTCTTAAAAAGTATGTCTAGTCATTTATCCCAATAAAAACTTTTGTGCTGCAAGTATCTGATGATACGCGGTACATTTCAATTTCAAGTTGAATTTCTTCTTTGGAAACCCATAAAAAATCTAATCGACCCCTCAAAACATTTATTCGACGTGACTATTTGTTCTGTAATGGCAATTGCAGAGAAGCTCTGGCTACAATGCGTTTGTCCGTACCTCCTATGCCGTCGCAAGCACTCTTGCCATGGCTTGTAGTGAAAAAGTTCCATTCTGCTGTCAATTTCGTGGTGACCTAAATTAATATAATTTTTCCGATTTTTATACTGTGAGCTTCCACCATCGCTAACGTAATTAACACTATTGCTTATTTGGATATATCAGTGGGACAGTATGTTTCTGCTAACTACGATTAAGAGTTGTACGTTGCGCTTGTGTTGGCCTCCTTTAAGGATGAAAGCTATTTCAAGCTGAAATTTATGGTGAGGGACTCACAGACGAATTTGTCGACATGGCCTGAGAAAACTGACGAGTGCTTTAATTTGTCCAACTTAATAATATTATATGCGTATTACCCGAGCCACAGGCATCTAGCAATTCTAGAAGATAATATAAACTAGATGATGATTGCCTTAAGCAAGTTCAAAAATTGTTTCATACTCTTATCTAAACGAAATTTACCATTAAAGTAAAAAATATTTAATATTTTGAAGCAAAATTAAAAGCTCGGCTCCAAAATGATCGAGACGAACCGAGCTGGCTTGGTTAACAAATATGTTTTACAGAAATTGCTACTACCAACTTAAGACTTGAGAACGACAAAAATGCTATCCCATGTTTAGGAATGTGGTGGTTCAGTAAAACCCGCTCGGTAAAAAGTAAAGAAATCGTTATATGTTCACGGTGTTTCGCGACTAATTCGTATATAGAGCCGAACGTAGAAATAAACAAACGGGTTAAAAATTAACGAAATATATTTATTAGCGAGAGAAACTTAATTAATGTCCATAACTGAGTAAGACCGATGATAACAGACTACTGAAATTTGATTGCAAATGTGTCGATTTATATTGGGTTTACAAAAAACTAGATTAAACTAAAAAACCATGAATTGCCGTAGCTTACATATTAAAAAATAACTATAGTTTAAATGGGGAGTTTAAACATTCCGGTGTCCTTAAAATATACAGTTTTAAAAGAAAGTACAAGTTAACAAATGAAATCTTAATTAAAATTAGTCCAGCGGCAAAAGACAAAGCTTGGTCACAGGTCGTTTAAGAGTTCGGTCAGCAGTTTTGACAGTTACTACCCGGACGTAGCCATCGGCGGCGGCGTGAGTATCTTGTACGCGGCCAAGCTTCCATTTTGTAGCGGGAAGGTCTTCGTCTTTGAGGATAACGAGATCACCAATTTGAAGGTTACGTTTCGCAGCAGCCCATTTTGGACGCTGTTGAAGCCTGGTCAAATACTCGTTGCGCCATCTCTGCCAGAAATGTTGGAGTAGCTTCTGGCCCATCTGCCATCGTGATAGCCGGTAGGTTTTTACATCGGTCAGGTCCGGCTCTGGAATCGCAGTCAGTGTGTCACCAATCAAAAAGTGACCTGGAGTTAATGCCATTAGACTGTCAGGATCCGTAGAAAGCGCAGAGAGCGGTCGTGAATTTAGGCAGGCTTCGATCTGACAGAGTAACGTGGTCATCTCTTCGTAGGATAGTATTGTTAATCCAACGACTCGTTTAAGGTGGTATTTTACTGATTTAATTCCTGCCTCCCAGAGCCCTCCAAAGTGGGGGGCCGATGGCGGGTTAAAGTGCCAGCGTATACCTTCGTCCGCCGTCCAGCGCGTGATCGTATGGTCATTAGTTGATGTAGCTAAGAATTTCAGGAAATCCTTCATTTCCCTGTTGGCGCCAATGAAATTCGAGCCGCAATCGCTGTATATGTCGGAACTTTTCCCACGTCTAGCTGTGAATCGCTTCAGTGCCGCTAAAACGGCGTCCGTCGTCATGTCGCTCACTAGCTCCAAGTGAACTGCCCTCGTAGTGAAGCAAACGAATAAGGCAATATAAGCCTTAAAGGTGTTCTGGCCGCGACCCTTAATAGCTCGAAGAGAGATCGGCCCCGCATAGTCGACGCCAACCTTTAAAAAGGCTCGGGCTGGGTTAACGCGAGCTGCTGGTAGATCTGCCATCTGTTGCTTTAGGGTAGTAGACTTCTGCCTTGTGCATTGTATGCATTTTCGGACGTGAAACCTGACGGCGTCTCTGATACCAAATATCCAATACCGACGTTGCAGGACAGTCGTGAGTAATTGAGGTCCGGCATGGAGATGTTTGAGATGCTCGTACGTAATTAGTAGATCCGTTAGTTTACTTCGTCGTGGAGAGATTATGGGATGTATGAGATCAGTAGTTGCCTTGGCGTGACTTATACGACCGCCAACTCTAAGAAGTCCAACTGCATCGATAAAAGGTTTGAGCGACAACAGCTTGCTTTTCACTGGTAGTGGCTGGAGTGAGATCAGGAGATGAATCTTCTCTTCAAAGTGTCGTTGCTGAACCGCCCAAATCCAATAGTGCAAGGCTGATTCGACTTCAATTGCTGACAATGGTCCTAGGATTCGCTCTGACTTGGTAGTTCGGGTGTTTTTAACGAATCGTTTTAGGTAGGCTGTGACGTGGAGTAGTTTCCTTAACGACGAATAGGCGTCGAGAAGGGTGAAGTCGATCTGAACATGATTTGATATAATAGTTGTAGGACGGACTTCCAGAAGGCATTCCCTGGTTTCGACCGGTGGAGGAATCCTTTCCTCGAGACCTCGAGACAGCCAGCGTGGACCATGCCACCATAGCCCATGGTTTCGTAACTCCGAAGGCGAAATTCCTCGAGATGCGCAATCAGCGGGATTCTCTGATCCGTTCACATGGTGCCATTGAGCCTTGGGTACGCTATCCTGAACTTCAGCTACTCTATTAGCGATGAACGTTTTCCATCGTTGAGGTGGAGAGGCCAGCCATCCCATTACAGTCATGGAATCTGTCCAGCAATGAGTGTCTGCTATGTTGATTTTGATTGCGGTTTGGATTAGCTTGATAAGTCGAGTTAATAGAACAGTCCCACATAGTTCGAGCTTCGGTAATGATATCTGCTTCAACGGTGGCACCTTTGTTTTGGCTGCGACCAGGTGCGTCTGAGTTCTTCCATTCTGATCCTTGGTTCGCAGGTATACTACCGCTGCGTACGCCTTTTCTGAAGCGTCGCAGAAACCTTGGAGACTAATATCTTCGGCTTTGGGTTGAGACATACATCGTGGAATGTTGATGGCTTCGATTTCTGGCAAGACTGACTGTAAGGCTTTCCACTTAGATACGAGCACTTCTGGAGGTCTATCGTCCCAGTCCGATTTTAGCTTCCAAAGATCTTGAAGTAGAAGCTTTGCCTGGATCGTGACAGGTGCAAGAAATCCCAGGGGGTTGAAAACCTTGGCTGTCTCGGAGAGAATCGTCCGTTTAGTTATTCGGTCTGGGTCCGCAGGTACCGTGACTGAATACATGAAGTAATCGGCTGCCGGTGTCTATTTCAAACCGAGGGCTTTAACCGATTCATCATTGTCAAAACTGAGTGGCTGTTGGATTCCGCGCAGGTCGGTCGGTAATGATTGTAGTAGAGCAGGACTATTCGATACCCATTTTCGAAGCTGAAACCCTGTTTCTTGCGTTGCCTTCAAGAGTTCGTCTCGCAGTTGAAGTGCTTCTTGGATATCTTCGACGCTGGTCATTAGATCATCCATATAAAAGTCGTTTGTTAATGCATTGGCGGCCATTCCATATTTGGCTTGAATGTCTACGGCTAGTTGCTTCAGAACTCGGGTCGCCAAAAAAGGTGCGGCGCTGGTTCCATAAGTGACAGTCAACAATTGATAATCTTGAATAGGTCCGGCTGGGTTGCGTCGCCAGACAATTCTCTGCAAGGGTGCGTCTTGAGGATGGACCAGGATCTGACGATACATCTTTGCAATATCAGCAGTAATTGCTATAGAGTATAATCTGAAGCGAAGAAGTAGATCAATTAAATCGTCCTGGATCTTCGGACCGACGAGTAGTAGATCGTTGAGAGATTTTCCGTTTGCTGATTTGGCCGACGCGTCGAACACGACTCTCACCTTCGTGGTGCTGCTACTGTCTTTAATTACTGCATGGTGCGGGCGGTAAAACACGTTACGTATTGAGTGCTCTTCTGCAGTCACCGGTCTCATGTGTCCCAGGATCAAGTATTCTTCCATAAACGCGTGGTATTGTTCAGATAAACTGGCGTTGGTTCGTAAACGTTTCTCAATATACGCGAGTCTTCCAATGGCTATACTTCGAGAATCTCCGAGGTCTATAGAACTCTTGAACGGTAGGCGTACGACGTAGCGGCCATCTTTATTGCGGCTGTAAGTGTTCAGAAAGGTTGCTTCGCATTGTAGTTCGCTGGAGGTTAACGCTCTCCGAGGGGACAATTCTTCTAACTCCCAAAACTTTAGAAGCTGATCGTCGATTGTCGAAGTGTGGACGCTTATTGCATGGTCAGGTTGCGCCGTTTCCGGGGGTCCTGTTGGACCACAAACAACCCAACCGAAAATTGTGTTGAAGCAGCCAGCAGTACCAGGTTTTCCTTTGCGAATGCCATCTCGGATTAAACGTAGGTAAACATCAGCTCCGAGTAGTATGTGAACCGGACCCGGGCGATAGAACATCTTGTCGGCCAGTCTTAAATCCTTGAGATGAGTCCATGATGCTGAATTGATAGGATTATTTGGTAAATCTTCCGTCACCTTTTTTAAGACCAAGGCGCTGACGGAAAGGGATGGACTTCCATCGTTCGATCTGATGGTCAGTTGAACATTCCCTCGAGAAGTTTCAACGCCAATGGCACCAATTCCATCAATGGCGACAATGAGGCGAGTTCTCTTTAGCTGCAGCTTCCGGACGCAATTTTCACTGATAAAGCTGGCTTGGGAACCTGAATCTAGCAGTGCTCGTACTGGATGTGTGTCGCCATTTGGTAGTTCGATGTGGACAATGGCTGTCGCTAATAGAACTTGAAATGCTTGAGAAACTTCCTTTGCCAAGAGAGAATTGACCGGAGACACAGGGGTTGTTACCGGCTCTTCTCGTGTTCTCGATTCCTGATGTAATAGCGTATTATGTCGTGAAGAACACTTGCGGCAACTTCCTTATTTGCACTTCGAGGCCGGGTGGTCGGTTTTAAGGCAATTGTAGCATAACGAGTGTTCCCTTACTATTTTCCAGCGATCGTCAATCTTGGCCTTGAGTAAGGTTTCGCACTTGTATGTGGGATGTGATTCCTTGCAGACGGAACAAGCGTCGGTTCTAGCCCCATGGTGAGCTAATGCCGTTTTTCGTGGTGGCAATGCAGGTCGTATCCTTTGAGAGCCATGCGATGGTTGTGCTGCAAGTAGAGCACGAGAACGTTGTTCCAAGAATGTAGTTAACTCTGAGAATGTCGGTCTGTTTGTGCCAGTTAATGAAAGTTCCCACTGTCGTCTAGAGGCTGGATCAATCTTCTTCTTGACCGTGTATAGTAAGACTGCATCCCAATGGTCAACGGGTTCCTTCAGTACCTTCAATGATCGGATACATTCAGTTGTTGTATCGATTAGATTGCGAATCGCCGATGCGGATTCTTCTTTGATACTTGGCTGACTGAAGAGTCTTTCCAGGTGCTCATCTATAAGTTCTCTTGGGTTGTTATAGCGTTTTTGCAAGGTGTTCCAGGCTTCCGGATAGTTCCCATCTGTGACCATGAATGACTGAACTAACAAGGCAGCTTCCCCTCGTAGTGAGGATTTAAGATATTGTAGCTTTTGAGCTCCGGAGAGTGAAGAGTTATGGACTGTTGCCGTAAATAAATCATTAAAAGTAAACCACTCGATGTAGTTGCCGCTGAACACAGGCAGTTCCAGTTTTGGCAATTTGATGTCGGCTGATGCTTGAGACATCACATTTTGTTGAACTGTTGCAGGACATTGGCTGGCGAGATCGTAGAAGAATATATTGATGGCTTCGGCTCGTGCAATAAGATCATTGTATGTCGCTTCATGCGCATCAAAATCGGCAGCTGGACTTCCTACTACGATCGCTTCTTGTATGGTCTCTAACTCCAATAGTAACTTGTCTGTTTTCTCAAGATACTTCTTTATGGCGGTGCTCTGCAGCGGTTGTGTGGAATGTCCGATAATAATGTGCTCATATCTTGTTAATTGACCCTTGATGGCTCGTCGTTTGTTTAACAGGGCGTCCATGATTTGTGACTGATATTGATTTGCTTACTCCAACACGAAACAGTTCCACGCGAATTATGTTGTTCAAATTCCTCCGTTGAGTTGTAAATTTGAAGACCGACCCGGGTTGTAAGATCCGGCTCGACGGACCAAAATGTTTCGCGACTAATTCGTATATAGAGCCGAACGTAGAAATAAACAAACGGGTTTAAAATAAACGAAATATATTTATTAGCGAGAGTAACTTAATTAATGTCCATAACTGAGTAAGACCGATGATAACAGACTACTGAAATTTGATTGCAAATGTGTCGATTTATATTTGGTGTACAAAAAACTAGATTAAACTAAAAAACCATGAATTGCCGTAGCTTACATATTAAAAAATAACTATAGTTTAAATGGGGAGTTTAAACAGTATCCGACCCCACGGTTAGAGGCGAGAGACAGCAAATTTTCTCATGCTTTATTTCATGTAAAAACACAACGGAACGCTATTGATGGAGAGGACTAAAAGGAAAGCACTATCAGGCTTGCGAGTTTTAGTGGCTCGATACCTATCGGCTCGGCTCGACCTTATAAATGCTCGCTCGTTAATTATTCGAGCCACCAAAGTATCGGCTCGCACTCGGCTCGCTCGTCACAAGCACGAGCTGGCTCTAGCTCGTGTACAGTCCTACGTTTTCGTAATGTTCACTATTTTATAAGACATATACTTTTTAGTAGATTTTAAATTATTCTTTTTTTTGCAATATAATTATGTAAAATTAATTTATTAATAGTATAAATAGAAATAATTTATCAGAACTCAACTAGGACTTGAAACAATTTACCAGGAGTCGACACTGGCCCTGAAACATAGTTCTGAAGCTGACTTTAGGACTCAAGGACTCGATAGCATTTAGAAGGCTCGACTCAAGATTCTATAAGAGCTTTTTTAGGACTCGAGACCCGACTAGAACCCTAAAAAGCGGGACTCGCACAGGAGTATTATCAGGGCCGTCTTAAGTGCTATGTGGACCCCTGGGTCGTGCAGATTATTGGGCCCCCTAATCCTCTATACAAAACAAATTAATCGAGGAATAAAAATATTTATTATTTCCTTCAAACAAAAGTCTACAAATTTAACAGTCAACACAAAGTCAGAAACATTTGCGCACTTTCTTTCTTAAAAATTCATTTACAATTGGATCGAAGTCGATCATTTTTTGAATCGCCATTACGGAATTCTCGTTTGAACACATTTTTTGACAAATATATTGTCTTGGAATTCTAATGCTTTCTCACTCTGCTTTATACACTCGGCGTGTCTTGGAAAGGTCGCTTTCATTGTTCTGAGAAGATGTCGGCCCATTTCGAATCCAGCAATCAACTATGTTAGGATTGCCGATTACCCTTAGCCCTGCATCTGTTTCCTGGAAGGCAGATGTTTTCTTTTCACATTTAGGCACTTCCTCTGGTGGAATATTCTCATCTGGATCAGTTGTAGGATCAAGTGATGACTCCACTGCAATGTCGGTTGGAACTGTGGTAGTCGTTGAGGGCTTCGGTGATATTGTTGAAAGAGCAATTTTATCAGGCTCAGCACTTCTCATAGCATTTTGATGGAACCATGATGTTACCTTGGGAAGTTTGTTAGCTTTCTCTTTCTCCTGCGCAGCTCGTTTTATCTTCTGGGCACCGCTCAAAGTATTACGTTTCTTTTTTGATTGGATCACTAATAATCTCTATTTATAGTTTGTCTAACATCTCAGCCATAATTTTATTCATAAAAGGCATTATATTTTAAACAGAGTTGTCTACTTTCAGCAGGAAAAGAAACTTCACTGTTGAACCAATAAGTGTGAACAAGTGGCGTCACGTGCGGTTTGGATCCCCAAATTATGAAAGGTTCACTACGTATAAGGACATTTTTGGTTTGTTAAAATTGATACTGAGTTTCATTCTAAATTTGTCAAAATTGTACTATTGTTTATTTGCGTTACAGATATGCATAACGTAACCTAATTCCTAAACACGCCCCATGCGTTTCTTGAACCTCTGTATCGAATGATAAATCCATTGCCGACCTTTTAAGCTGTCGGGTGGAGGTTTCAAAGACATTTGAGGCACTTCTTTTAAAGTATTGTACACGTATGACAAAACGAATAATCCACAGTCGTAAGCGTTTTCTTGTTTTGGAAGGGATTCTTCGACGTACAGGATTTGAACCTTAGGATCCGTTCTAAATTTGCAAAATGATATCAATTTCAAATTTTTTACATGAGGCTCGATAACCTCTTGACTCGTGCTTGACGGATCAAATATAGAAATAATGCCGTTTTTCCGAATTATTGCTAGGAGCCAATGATCTTAGTGGTTCATGGTTCTTGGAAGGATCATTAGGATGTCTCTTTCATAAAAATCGGTTTGATTACGCATAATGTGTATACAAACTTGATCTTCGGTTTCCTTCAGACTCATTAAACGATAAATACATATTGGTATCCACAAAAATTCCCTTTTCTTCCGAATAAATCCAAGAGCTCTTTGCCTGCATAATCCAATGAATTGCCATCAATATATACTTGAGGTTTCAAACAATCATACTCTCTCAAATTCAGGATTTTCTTTGTGCATTTACCGTCGCAAAAAAATCATTCAAATCAAACTCTTTCGCAATGTCAGCAGTATTTCTTTGTCGTTTTTTGAACCCCATTTGCATATTTGGAAGGGTTTTGCTAACAATCACGTTTTCCTGGAGGGTTTTGAAGATTTCTCTAAAAAATTAGTTTGGATTAAATTAAATATCCATCTTCGTAGTAATGTGCTCTTAAAAGGTAATTTAATATCTTCATCGTTACGCAGGAAATAATATACGTATTACACTATATACTGTATAATCGGAAGTCACATGAATTTTCGGTCTTTGGGTAGTCAAGAGGCATGTTATATCTCTCCCATTCATTAGGAATTACATCAAATAAATTATCAGCCAAATCAAAAACGACTTCATAGTCTCTATCCGATACTGAACTTCCTGATTGAAGCGCATCAAACGCTACCATTTCTTTTGATTTTTTCGTGATGCTAACCAACTCGGAAAGATGATTATTAATTTTTGTTTCTGGCGGCGCAATATGAATTAGTAATGTCCTTTCTTTAATTTTTTTGCGCCATTTTCTCTTCTAAATTTTTCATAAAGCTCGCTATTCCCAAACAAAAAACGAAAGCTGTCGAATATTCGGGAGTTCATGTAAACAAAATCATTTGAACGGCCAGATTTTTGCAAGAGGATTTTAATGGCTTCATTTACTGTTCGCCCTCTAATTGGTTTATTCTCCTCTTTAAGATCGCATAATTCAAAAATTTGATATGTTTCTCCCATTTCCTTGTCAATGGAAGAGTGAAAAGGGCTCCAAGGTGGAAATTTGTCCTCGACTTGGACCGTTTTCGCTGCTTTGAACTCTTTCCGAATTATTTTTTGCAATGGAATTTCAGCGAGTTTTGATATTTTTACTGGTGGTTCTTCGGACTCCATATCAGAAACTTGGACATCGAATTTCTTGGATGTTTCGGATCCCACGTCCGAATTTTCCACAGCCATGTCGGATGTTTCTTTTTCCGTATCAGAAACATTAACATCCGATCTCACATCCTTGCCTGTTTCGGATTCCACATCAGAATTTTCCACAGCCTCGCCGGATGTTTCTGACTACACATTAGAATTTTCCACAGCCTCGCCGGATGTTTCGGATTCCACATCAGAATTTTCCACAGCCTCGCCGGATGTTTCTGACTACACATTAGAATTTTCCACAGCCTCGCCGGATGTTTCTGACTACACATCAGAAACCTGCACATCCGTTTTCACGCTAGGGTAGTTGAAAGCTTCGGATTCCGCCTCAGAAAATGGCATATCGATATTAAACTTTGGCATGTCTGATGTTTCCGAATTCGTATCAGATTTTTCAAAGCCAATATCAGCGTTATACAAACCTTTCGGCGCTCTTAATTTGTCTGGAAGAAAATCATCTGTTACGTTACAGCTTGCATTAATAGAATCTGGAGCATCCAAAATACTGTAATCAAGTAATTGAGGATAACCTTTCCTACCACGCTTCCCCGTGGTTGTTGCCTTGTACCGATCACTTAGTTTAGAATTCGGATTTCTCAGTGTCGGAGCTGTTCTTTGGCAAGGCATTTGAACTGTCAGCTAAAATGTGGAAACACTGATTCTTTCCCCACTTGCACGTACAAGGTCGCTCAATATCATTGGAATTAACAACGTTTATTCTGTTCTCATGAAAAGGATCCCCCACTTTGTAAACTAGCAAATGCTGACAAAACTCAACTAGTCCATTTTTCAAACACAATTTCTGCCAAAAACCCAGTAGAAGCTGTATGTTCTAGTTTGCCTACGGTATAGGAGCTTAATTTAGATTTAACCTCTTGGATTATCTTCTTCTCTGAGCGGAAATTCAATTTCAGTTCATACTTGCAATCTTTAACGTTCTCTTTCACTGTGTGGTCTCCCTGAATATTCTTGTATGCTTTGCTGAACGAGTCCAAAGCAATATGCTGCAAATGAGTCATTTTTAAAACCGCTTCAGCAAAATCAAGTTCTTTTCCTTTAGTACTTAGTTTTAATACACTATGGAACGATTCGTTTAAATTATTTGTTGGAGTTTTTGATTGAAACGCAGGAAAACGTTTGAATTGCGCCGCAATCGCATTATTTTTCAGGTCTTCTCTCAAAAACGTATCGGCGTATGTCAAAAAAGGCTGCGACCATTTGCTACGATATTTCTCGTACTGTTCTTCAAACTGTTCCTCGTTTTCACATTTTAAAAGGGCACCCAAGTGAAGCCGATATCCTTTAAGGTCTGAAGTAGTACCACCATTTCTACGCAACCAATATTTTACATCGTTTTTGATGTGGTTGTGACAAAACAATAAATTATCGGATGCCTCGGAAAAGCTTTGTTTAACAGCTTTGATGATACCCTTTTCTCTATCGATAACGACGGGAACATTTTTGCCAAAGGTTTTTAAATCCAGTTCCAGCACTAGACGTGAAAAAAAGCTCTTATGAATGGCTCCGAATTTATTTTGGTGTATCATGAATAAGACAGGGAAAATAGGGTCTTTGACTAGTTCCGTTCACGCATTAAGACTGTAAAAATTACCCATATTGAAAGTTGTATCGTAAGTTATGCACTGTTCAATATTTGTGCCATCTCTTAACGTTTGGCTCAGAAGTCGCTTACCTAAAGTCACCGCTTCCGGTTCACCAAAGACTATTGTTAAACTGTCGTTGTCCAAGTTTATTTCTCTAATAATGTCCTTAAATTCGGTCTCCTTCAAGGCTATTATCGAGTACACTGAATCAGGACAAATCTTATTTGCTCTTCGTGCCAAATATTTTAAGTTCGCTGCCTGTTTTGTATTCCCCGGCAGTGCCATTGGTTCGATGTCGCTAACTTTCGGTTGGTAGACCTCCTTCTCCAGATTTTTTAGGTCAACTTTCACCTGGATGGTTATTTCCCTATAAGTTTCTTTTGGGTCATTCTTTTGACCTTTCACTTTAGATTTCACGTTACTAAACGTGGATCGATTAGTAGGATACCAGAGAACTGTTTTGTTTTGTTTTGAATTTCCATGTGGTCTTTCAACCCTTACTGTTTCATCACCTTTTTTAGAGGCACTTTGGCTCTCCTTATTTAATTTTGCCAAGAAAAACGTACAAAATTTGTACTTGGCTCAATTTCTACGAATCTTTCTGATTCGATTAGAAAATGAACCGAAAATACTGTTGAAAACATCTAACGGTTTTATCGCTTGTAATTAAAGCGTTTTGGACCTCCTATTAAGAATCGTTTTAGCTGAATCACGTTAAAAAGGCTTTTCAAAAGCTGTAAGACAACCTATATGAAAGCAACTTGTGGAGGTCCCAGACGCCAAACAGATTCTGACTGGAATAATTTTGCCGCTCTTCGGCGAGTGGTAGAGCAGAGAAAATAAATGGAGTGGACGCTTCGTGCCATCTAGGTTTTCATCCGATAGAACACTTTCACTTTTTATTTCTGTAAACCCCTTCCAAGTATCCCCCTAATAAACACAAGTGACTCAATGGTGAAAACAGAAATTAAAGTCTATTTAATTAATTACTTTAATGACCATTAGAGACGGGATTACTATATTGTTTGGAAACGTTCGATAATTATTCTAGAAAATTAATAATTCGTTTTAATCCTGATTAGTTATTTAAATTTTATTAAATTAAATTTGTTAGAATAGGCCAAAAAATACAGATTTTTCGAATCGCCCGCCGGAGGGATCTCAATTTGTTATTGGTTGATAAAATATCTCACACTCAGCGGGTGTCTAAGGGTGATTTTAATAATTGTAATTTATGAGAAAAACTTGGTTTTATACCCTTCGACAACCTAAAAACAACTAAAGTCAAAATTTTAGAAATCTTAAACTTCTATTGCTTTAATATTTATTATAGGAAAGTCTCAAAAACTATACTTATTTTAATCAAAACCAATCATTACGTTTATCCTAACAATTGTGCTACGACAAACGCTCTACAGACGCCGACAATATAACGAAAAAAAATAATAATAATAAAAAAACAATTCTGTACTAAGTTCCGCTTTGGCCACTTTTAATTATTTAATTAACGACCAAATTAATTCCAATAATGTATTACAAACCACTAATCATGATTAAAAAGCTAATTTAAACCTCTTGAATGCCTTTCTAAAACATTCGCCCCCGTTGGCTAATTTAGATCAAATTAATTTTTAAACGATGTTTAAAAGTATTTTAAACCATTGGCAAAATTAAAAAATGGCTATTTTGAACTTTAATAGCTATAATATTAATTAATAATGCCTTCATCGCACCTAGATCTCCTTAAATAACACGGCATAGGAATTGGTTGTTAAAATACGAAGAAAAAACTAATGCCGTTTCCCATGGACTAATTTTGTTGGGTAGAGAGTGAAAGTTTCCTTATTAGTGAATTAAAATACAGCTACGTCTCCTTAAATAGTGCTCCTTGGAAAACGGCATTAGCTTCCTTTTAGGTTCGCTTGAGGGCACCCTAGAGCGTGGTAACGTTTTTTATCGTTTACTACAAATTTAGAGGGATTCGCGCTCTGCCGCCACAAACGGGTTAGCTTTTGACAAGACAAGAACAACAATATGAACGCATTAAAAATCGACAATTTAGTAGCTCTATTACTTAACCCGGAAGGGTTGATTACGGAGCGGGCTTTGTTCAAAGCGGAAGAGATCGGGATCCGATGCATAAATTTATTAACAAATGAGGTACGTTAAGGCTAAACTTTATTCAAGCTTAATTTGTTAAAATTAATGTGCGGAAATTAATGAAAATATATATATTTTCCATGTTTTTCTATATTTTACCCTTCATATTATAGGTTTGGTTTGGTTAGGTCGGGTTTCGTTTGGTTAGGTCGGGTTTCGTTTGGTTAGGTCGGGTTTCGTTTGGTTAGGTCGGGTTTCGTTTGGTTAGGTCGGGTTTCGTTTGGTTAGGTCGGGTTTCGTTTGGTTAGGTCGGGTTTCGTTTGGTTAGGTCGGGTTTCGTTTGGTTAGGTCGGGTTTCGTTTGGTTAGGTCGGGTTTCGTTTGGTTAGGTCGGGTTTCGTTTGGTTAGGTCGGGTTTCGTTTGCTTAGGTCGGGTTTCGTTTGGTTAGGTCGATTTTCGTTTGCTTAGGTCGGGTTTCGTTTGCTTAGGTCGGGTTTCGTTTGGTTAGGTCGAGTTTCGTTTGCTTAGGTCGGGTTTCGTTTGGTTAGGTCGAGTTTCGTTTGCTTAGGTCGGGTTTCGTTTGCTTAGGTCGGGTTTCGTTTGCTTAGGTCGGGTTTCGTTTGCTTAGGTCGGGTTTCGTTTGGTTAGGTCGGGTTTCGTTTGGTTAGGTCGGGTTTCGTTTGGTTAGGTCGGGTTTCGTTTGGTTAGGTCGGGTTTCGTTTGCTTAGGTCGGGTTTCGTTTGCTTAGGTCGGGTTTCGTTTGCTTAGGTCGGGTTTCGTTTGCTTAGGTCGGGTTTCGTTTGCTTAGGTCGGGTTTCGTTTGCTTAGGTCGGGTTTCGTTTGCTTAGGTCGGGTTTCGTTTGCTTAGGTCGGGTTTCGTTTGCTTAGGTCGGGTTTCGTTTGCTTAGGTCGGGTTTCGTTTGCTTAGGTCGGGTTTCGTTTGCTTAGGTCGGGTTTCGTTTGCTTAGGTCGGGTTTCGTTTGCTTAGGTCGGGTTTCGTTTGCTTAGGTCGGGTTTCGTTTGCTTAGGTCGGGTTTCGTTTGCTTAGGTCGGGTTTCGTTTGCTTAGGTCGGGTTTCGTTTGCTTAGGTCGGGTTTCGTTTGCTTAGGTCGGGTTTCGTTTTGCTTAGGTCGGGTTTCGTTTTGCTTAGGTCGGGTTTCGTTTGCTTAGGTCGGGTTTCGTTTGCTTAGGTCGGGTTTCGTTTGCTTAGGTCGGGTTTCGTTTGCTTAGGTCGGGTTTCGTTTGCTTAGGTCGGGTTTCGTTTGCTTAGGTCGGGTTTCGTTTGCTTAGGTCGGGTTTCGTTTGCTTAGGTCGGGTTTCGTTTGCTTAGGTTAGGTTTCGTTTGGTTAGGTCGGGTTATGTTATATATTTAGATAGTTTATGGTATTTGGTGGCTACAAAGAAGGAACTGGTCGGGTTGTTATGGTCGTGAAAATATTTATTAAAATAGTTTCCGCGACTAAATGTAATTAATTATCATGTAATTAACCTAGAAGAAATGACATTTATTAGAAAAACTGTTAATAACGAATATCGTAGTATGAAAGAAGCCCAACTAGAGATGTGAAATTACTGTAATTTTTAAAATGGCAATTTACCGGGTAAATTACCGAATAAAATTTCGGAATAACAAAAATTACCGTAATTTATGGTTTTTGATACTTTCACAGGCTTAATACCGTGTTAATTAACGTAATTTAACGGTAAATTACCGTTTTAAAATTACGGTAAGATATAAATCGGTAATTTACGCGGTTTTTGGTAAATTACCGGTAATTTACGGACGGTAAATTACCGACTCACATCTCTAAGCCCAACCCACTTATAATTCTATTTTCTTAACGTAGGCGTTCGAAACGTTCGAAAAAAAGACTGAAGAAGAGCAAGAACTTCTAAAACTAGTAATTCAATTACAAAATTTGAGAAGAAAAAAATAATTGAAAAAATTAGGCCACGATTTTTGGAAAAAACCATAATTGCGCTACAGTCGATTGAAAATTGCACCGATCAAGAATACCTTTTTGGAGCCCAGAAACACTAAATTACCTGGAAGAGACGACGAAGAAATTCGTAAGTACTAGTTGTCTGACCAAAGTAATTTCATGGGCCTTATGCCCCGTAAAGCTAATTGGAGAAGATTTAAGAAATTGATTGGGTATGGAATGTCTTTGAATTTAAGGACGCTTTTTATTCATAATTTACCGGGCATAAGGTGTTTTCAATGAAATTAGTAAAGGCGTCTAATTACGGGGCGTAAGATATAACTACGGTCAATGTGTAATACCTAACGTGAAAGGGACACACTTCAAGAGATAATGTTAAAATATTTTTGTCCACAGGGAGCCCACATGATGACCGAGGTGGATGAACCACCCGGCCCCCCAGGAAGGGGGAAGAGGAAGAGGAGGAGGAAGGGGATCAAAAAAGGCAAGATTTTTTAGAAAATGAGCTATTTCAAAATTTTTTTGGAATAAAAAAAGTAGGCCTAGTAGCTTTTGTATTAAAAAAATATTACTTTTTATATTAAGAAAAAAAATTAGTTTTTATATTAAGAAGAAAGAATATCAATTTTTGTATTAAGAATAAAAATATTTTTGTATTAAGAAAAAAATTAATTTTTGTATTACGAAAAAAATTACTTTTTGGATTAGGAAAAAAAAATTACTAGTTTTTGGACTAAAAATATATTAGTTTTTGGATTAAAAAATTAATTAAATTTTGGATTTTAAAAAATATATATTAGTTTTTGAATAAAATAAATAAATGAACCCTTAAAGAGAAAAGTTTGTTTCTTGATTTTAAAATGGTTCGGCATAGCTGGGGAACGGCGAAACTTCTTATTATAGAAAAAATTATGTATAGTTAAGGTTGCGTACACGTATACTGAACGTCACATCGTTAAAACTGGGTTTTAAACTTCATCTAGGTAGGTCATTAAAATATACTGCGTTATGGTCGAGAAGGTAAGTAACATCTTAAGACGGGAAATTAGTGACTAATTTTCATAAAGTGACTTAGTGACTCGATATCAGGCCTGCGATATTTAAAAACGTTTTTAACTGGTGTAAATAAATGGTATCTTGCTCAAAGTGTGATTTTGCTATTAGGCCTATATCTATTTTTTATTTATCGATAACCTCGAGCGGACCAAACACAGCTTATGTGTATATTCAAAGCACAAGTTTTCTTAGAAATTAATCTAAAGCCAAACCTGATAGTTTGATTAATACACCATCTTTGTCGCGGACCGGCTACCACCCCTCCCCAACCGTTTATGATGGCTATGACCCATTGACCCTTCGTTTAAAACCCGCCGCCGCATAGTTTTACCATTTTACCATAGTTTTACCACTTTTCGAATAGACGCTAAAAAGCTTCATTTCGTCGCAACAAAAACTTTACCAAGCAAGCGTGGTAAGGGTATATATTATCATGAGTTAATAATATATTAGCTCCCTATAAGTTAGTCAGGCTCCATAGGCGTAATGTATCCAGCGATTTCTTCTCATTTCGGCCGCGCGGGAAGAAAATCCGAATGTTGCGCTCTCTCTTGTCGGAAAAAAATCCCGCTCGTACGGCTCCTCGACCTCGAGTCGTCGGCTGCTTTTAGTCTTGAATGTTTATGTTTTAACAATTTAACATTAAATCAAGGCGTTTGTGCCAGTACTGAGACAAAAAAATGCAGGAACTCAATGCAATTTGCCGATATTGATAAAGAATGCTAAAGATAAGAGTTGTTATTGTGACTTGAATCCAGAAAATTATACAACAGCTAAATCCAATCCACTGATCTCTTAACTGTTTTCTTAACCGAGGCTACTGAGCGAAATATTCGGCTGCTTAAATAGCTCCGATATCATTGGCTAGCTTCCACTACACGCGCTTCCGGGGAAAAACCGGAAAAAAGAGCAAATAAGATTTTCGTTCGCGTGGTGGCCGCAGAGCGTCGCATATAATTGGGAAGCCGGCGGCGCGGGAGAAAACGCTGGAGTATAAATATGTATTGCCTGAGTAACTTATAGGGAGCTGACATATTATTAACTCATGATATTATCTCAAGATCAGCTCATGCGAGCGGGGTCGTAAAATAGTGGAAAAGATTACAACTTGAAGGTCGAACACGAAACCATGAAAGCTACACCCTTAATTTTTGGTCTATTTGGCCTACTGTAGTGGGTTTTCAGAGTAAATCGTCAACATATTTTAAACTATATTTATTATTTAAGTTTGTTTTTAATTGTTGCGAGAAAGGTTCCTAACACCCTTTCGGGAACACCCTGTATATATATTTTATGCGAGATGAACACAACATAAATTCGTAAGGTATTACCAGCATATTGATTATTTGATGTTGTAAAATACGCGTAAATCCAAAATTGTAACCCTATCATTAGGTCTGTTTCCTTTAGAAATTTCAAACCAAAAGTAGGCCTAAAACGTGAGAATCCCATAAGCAACTTTCCTATGCCGAAAAGGTAAAGTGTGAAGAGGAATAATGGAAGCGGTACCTACAGCTTTTTCTATCTCTCTCTCTCTTACCCTTTTCAACTTGACGTTTCAACCCATCTTACCCACGACTGGCAGGAGCCATAAACTTAGATAAGATCGCTATCCAATTTCACCTTCCGTTCTAATTATCTTGGGACTAGCCATGTGCTTTGTATTACATAATAGGTCTAGTCAATTCATTTAATCAAAACTAAATAGTTGGTCGGGAAATAAGTACGCGCTATGTAGTGTTTCAGTCCGGTAGATATACGCCACCAATACACCCTTTCGACGGGAAAAGGGGGTAGGCAACCCTTAGAATCAGGAGATACAAGGGGGTTGTTCCAGTGCCTTGTTTGCACACTCTCAGATCCAAAACGCCTACAGCGCAGGCGCTAAAAAGCGAGATGGAAGGCAGAGTTTTACCCCCGCGCCTTTCCCTGTTAGATTCGTCGAAATTGTGTATAACCAACCACCCAATAGCTTTCGCTACAGAGCAAAGGTAAAAGTTCTAGGCCATCTAGGAAGTGTAACCATCTTAACTCAAAAGTCGAATTAAATTTACAATTAATCATTAAGTTAATAACGAAATACCTTAAATTAACATTATAAATATATCACTAGCCCTTTAAACTTAAACCTATCCCTTTAAAAAACTGAAAAGAAATTCGCTCGCACAAAAGAAAATGAACTAGCCCCTCAATGTTGACACAGAACGTTCTAGAACTATCCTATACCCCTATATCCATAGTGCAAAATGAAATACCTAGCAACGAAAACGTTTTCCAAGAACCCAGAGAAATGTCACGCTTATTTAGACCCCAAGCAACAAGAGCTTGAGTCACTATCCTGGTACCTGGCCCGAGAAACTTCTAGAACATTTTTTTTAACCCTTAAACTGACCAATACCCATTTGGTCCCAGATTTAAAAGTTTTGCCTATTCGTTGATAACATGAATCCTCCCGGCTACGTAATAAATATGGTCCACTATTCGCCAAACTGAAGTCAATCAACTAACGTCATTGTCCCAGAGATCCTTGCGAGAAACTAGAAGTTATATATACGAAGTCCCTCCTGTCCCACCCTCAGTCGATTCCTGAACTGCTTAATGAAACCCTGTCGGCTCACCCTTAAGAAACCCTGAGAAGTCCGGAGTCTTATATCGGAGATATTTTTTATTCATTTTGATACCTTTATTTTTCATCAATTTGAATCCCTAATTTTTGGAAGAGAATCGGAGAGATTTTTTATTCATTTTGATACCTTTATTTTTCGTCAATTTGAATCGTTATTTTTCGGAAAAGAAACTCGGAGATATTGTTTTAAAACCCCTAAGAAGAGGAAAAGAAGGAGCGCGAGTGCGCGAAATATTAAAAGAGAAATAATAATTAACCCTTAAATCGTGAAACCTGAAAAAAGATCCTGAAGTAAAACCCTTAAATCGCGAGAAAAGAAAAAAGATCCTGAATTAAAACCCTTAAATCGAGAAGAAGAAAAAAGAACCCTTAACCCTTGAGAAGAATATGGAAGAGGAGCAACTTGTCGTAAGAAATTAAAAACTTGAAACTATTTTGATAAACTGACTTGAAACTATGGTTAAAGAACTGAGATTATGGTTGACGGATTGATTCATTTTTTAAAATCCTAACTTTCTATTTTTGAATATTATTATTTTAGTGCATAACTGCACGATTTTAACCCAAACACCCCTAAAATTTAAATTTGAAACTTAAAGGAGACATTCCATAGAGTATATTACTTTTGATTTTTGTTTAATTTTTTTATTTTGACCCCTATAAAAGTGTGTGGAAATTTATGAACAAGATTGAATATTATGTTGAATATTAAAATTTGGATTAGAATCTATTTTGACTCTCAATTGACACATACGCGATCACTTTTGATTCAGAAATTTTATGAGCCCCTCGTTCCCGTTAAAAGGCCTTAACTCTCCACAACTGACTGCATTCTAACATCTTGTCTAGCGTTAGCGAGGTTGAATCATAAGTGAAAAGAGGTAGGTGTTTATCTTATACTCTAACCCCTCTAATAAGAATCGAACACTCCACCTTACCCCCATAAAATCTTAAAGAGCATAAAGAAAAGGCTTATAGAAGTTACCCATTTTTTTTTAAAGAAAGGCTTAATACGAGGTGCTTTCCTGCTAAACTGGGTTGGCAGAAATTTTTGGAGCCTTCTCAACAAGTTAATGAAGAATATATTATTTTATAGGCCAAATAATACCTTTATATAATAATTTATAATTATGCCTTTGTTTAATAATTCATAATAATCCACACTACTACGAACAAAAACTTAAAATGACGGTGGATTAGAATTTAGAAAAATTTTTTAAACAACTAGGCCTAGTGGCAATGGCAATGGTTGAAGGCCATTTTTCGTACCATTTTCGCGAAGGATCTAATCATCCGAATGTAATGGCCTTGTCTAAATATTACAGTAAATTGATTTTGGCTCCGTCCTGGTGGTTTTTATTTGACCTTTGGCTTTGGTTTTGAAAGTCTTGGTGTTTCGACAAAAATACTTAGTCTTAATTTTCGAATTTCCATGCGGCTTTGGTTGGCACAGTGTTTCCTTTCCCAGATAATGTATTAAAACTACAGGATTGTCAGTCGAAGATGATATTGTTAAAACCTTTCCATTGGCTTTCAATTTGTAATATATTTTAAAAACGGATGGCTGCTTGAAATTTTTTTGTTGTTTCCTAATATAAAAATCCTGCATACTGGTCACATAAGAAATCAGAGTCCTTGACGTTTTTACATTTATATAAAAAAGCTTTACCACCCTTTGGTTTAACAGGGGGGCAAGTCATGATTGAATCGTCTTTAACACCTGTTTCCGCGGTTTTCAAAATGCGTTATACCTCACATAGACCCAAGGATTCATGACGAACCAGATAAACAATGTTAGAGTGTTCATTTTGTATGTGCTTATGTCCAATTACATCCATTTCAACATCTTTAGAATCCCGGTCTTCAATCTCAACATCTTCTATATCCTGGTCTCCAATCTCAACATCTTCCATGTCTACATCTCTTTCTATTATTTCAGCTCCTTTGCCGTATATATTTTCATAACGAATCATATTAAAAACGTTTTCCTATTTACAGTTGAAACTATATTATGTGAGAATTCAAAGACAAAAACCTTAGAAAATTATGTCTGAGAGATTAAAGATAGCATCCTGTGAAGCGTGGTTAGATTATCAAGAGCGCGAACGAGGGTGCAAGATCAAGTCCTCTGAGGTTATATAAGACTCCCGACAGTGAGATTAATGTAATGTTTTACGTACCTCAAGTTTCCAACCAACGTCTCACCCAACTTCTTAAGAGGCTTCACTTTATTTGAAACAAATCTTCTATTATGTAATTTAGTAGTTAACGACTAGTTAAGTAACAATCATTCCATACAACATTATTATCAGACTATAGAATCGCAGCGTCTGCCGATAAACCATGGAGCAAGTCGACTGTATAACATCGCTGTGGTAACCGATTTTTGAGGGTTGATGGAAGCTCCCCCTTGAAACCTTACGGAAAAAAATTGCGTCTGCTTTAAAACAGATAGTCTGATTGATTTTTCACTGAACAAGGCTTAAGCATGTTTGAGGTAGAGTTTACAGATTTTACGTTAGAATAGTAAAAATGAAATTGGTTAATAATATTTTTAACGTGTTTTATTTTGTGAGTGCAGTTTTTATCTCCTGCATCTTTCCTAAAACCATCAGTAGATTCAAGCAGCTTCTTTCGATTTTTTCCTTCCTTTTTTTCGTTCTCTTTTCTTTTCTGCTCCTTTCTCTCAAAACAATTTTCCATTTAACAGTGTTACTGAATGATGTACTCGCATTCTTATAAACAATTGTTTCTTTTGTGCTTTGACAAACGTCGGGAAAGGTTTTTGTATAAAGCTTTCCAACGCCCTTTTGCACATCATATTTTTTAATTTTTTTTATAGGCAAATTCTAAACTTTCTACAGTGTTATAAAAACTTCCGGTGATCAATATTAATTTGCCAACATCGCTATCTTCTTCAGGGCAGTAAGCTTTAAGAACTTTAAAGGATTCCTTAGTTTTCGTAATTCTATTGGAAGATTTAATCAGCGCTTTAATACAAACACTGCAATTTGCATGTAGTTCTAACACTTTTTTTGCAAGATATCCTCCGACGTAAGTTATGACATTTGCATTCTTGCTGGAATCTATTTCAGCAATTTTGGCGTCACTAATTGCTTCATTATTTTGTTTGAAAAATTGAAAGTGATTTTTCCGTAAAATAATTTTCTGTTCTTCCTAATTGACCTGCACTTATGAATTCTACTAGAAAATCATCAGTAATTTCGTTTTCACTGCAGTTAGCTGATACTGGAACTTGGATCAAGGCGGACGCTGAAATTTTTTTAACCCTAAGCCTGAAAGAATGTGGTGTTGGGTTCTCTGAGCATCCACCAATCCGACGCATCTTTGCGAAAGTATTTTGCAAACGATCTTGGCTCATTCTGGCTGCTAAGACGTAATCTAAACCCTCATTTTGTAGAAGATCTTCCAGTTTAATTTTTCTTTAAGGAAGTTTATGTGATTTGAATTTTTTGATATAGCACATCTATATTCTCTAACATCTTTTTTCGGACTAGAATTGAGGCAGTCAAAAATATCGTCAAATTCTTTAATGAAGTTAGCAGTGTTTTGAGCTTCGATTGGTAGGTCGCCCCTAAAAATGTAAAACTGAAGTCCCATCGATACACTGTGACTTAAAATTTGCGTTGCTAACTACACTTTCATTTTTGTGAAAGATGTAACTTTTAAGTGTATTGCAGTCAACTTGGGGACCAGCTTCAGAGTTTCTTTTGAATCTAAATAGAAAAATCTCTCTATGTGGGCCCATGGTGCTCGTGCGTAGCGAATCAATGCATCATGGCTCTTCAAATTGTTTCGGACGGGACGCATAGTCTGTAGTACTATGCCAGTACTTTTAGTTTACTACTAGTTTCACGAATAAGACTAGTTCCTAATTAATCAAAAATGTCTTGATTAGAATCAAGACCTAAAAAGTATCGATAAGACTGAGGTTATCACTTGTCTGAAGGATCAGATATTAATTTTTCTTTTTAATTGAAACTTAAATGCATGCTTAAGAAAAAACAACGTTCCATTACCGTTTTCCGTTGAAATAAATTATTTTACTGCTAATCAATTTCAAAAATTTACTTATCTCGGCTTTTCGACCACAATTCCATTCCCCGAAAACATTTTATCATTACATTAATTACGTTTGGGAGAGTACGTGTATGGTTTAGCGTTCCTAAAGACGTTACATCCCCATTCGAGACCGGCACGCTTCGCAGTGGAACATTTTAATTATTCTAAAACCAATGGCGCCAAATTCAATAGGGGCAGTAAGATTTTTACTCGCGGTTTTTGCAAAATGATGTAATATCAAGTGTACTTTAGTCAACCATCGTATTGGTCTCTCTAATAGTTCAGGGCATGATCAGTGTTACTGCCCAATTTCTCTCTCTAGTTTCTAACAATGGTTAGAGACTATTTGACATGGCACGGCACAACGTTATATACATTTGTAAATTCAAAGTAGCACAAAAGGAAAAAGAATCCATTTTTTAATATTTTTGTTTGAAATAAATAAACCCATTAGTTATAACTAATATAAAGTCAAGGGAATGGCACCGGTAATGAGCAGCAAAAAGAGAGGAAAGTTTGCTTCCAGTTAGCAGAGGGACATGGTAGTGAAAATAGTAATCTAGAATTTTGTTCGTTCAAACCTTAATATATCATGAAAAATTCAATTGAGGAGGCAACACTACCTAGAAAGATTGATTTTGGCAGATAACAGCGAAAAAATTATGTTCTGCACACACTGGGACTATGGGGGAGTTTCAGGGCCGCAGGTCGCACATGATGAAATTTCAACTCCAGTTTACATCAATTCTCCCTGGTCGTACTAGTAGCAGGTTAAGCTATAGTTTGCTCAGGTCCTGTTAGTCTAGAAAGGGTTATATAGTACTTGTAACTTTTAAAAGGTTGTTTTCATGGCTAAACAGACCGCTATTACAGTTTTTTATTGTTTTATAGGTTATTTGAACACGTTATCTCCCAAAAGTAATTACTGTAATGATAAAATGTTTTCGGGGAATGGAATTGTGGTCGAAAAGCCGAGATAAGTAAATTTTTGAAATTGATTAGCAGTAAAATAATTTATTTCAACGGAAAACGGTAATGGAACGTTGTTTTTTCTTAAGCATGCATTTAAGTTTCAATTAAAAAGAAAATTAATATCTGATCCTTCAGACAAGTGATAACCTCAGTCTTATCGATACTTTTTAGGTCTTGATTCTAATCAAGACATTTTTGATTAATATCTGTTCCTTCAGTCTTCATTTTAATTAAGAATGTTAAGAAACTGTTTTACATTTTCAAAATCTGCACTTAGCAGAAAGATGTATAAAGGGGACCATAACTTTAGCTCAATCAGACATTTATTTATAATGATACTTCAAAAAAAAAACGTATATCATTAAAAGTTTGTATTCTTATTGTAATTAACATAGTACAATTTTTTACAATCATTTATTGAAACGCGAGGCGCCCCCTAAAAATTCCAGAAATAGGACCAAATTGACAAATTTTAAAATTTTTAAAAATGCTGATTTATGTCCGTTTAACATTCGCTCAAAATTGTCATAAGCCCAATATGAAATTCGGATATCCTTAAAATTTCACAAAGACGATCCGAGATTGTCAATTTCAAACTTTTTTTGTAGCATAAACTTTTTGATATTAAGCTTAAAACCTTAAACAAAATATAGCCAGGGCTACCCTAAAAGTTCACAAAGATGATCCAAGAATGTTAATACGCCTAAAAAGTGCCATCTTCAAAATATGTAGCCGGGGAAAAGAGAGCGCGATCGAGTGGGCTATGCTAGTGGTTGGAAATCGCTGGGGTTGGGACAGGGATAAGGGAGTTGAGATGGATTGGAAATGATGATGGGCGACCTGCAGAACTGTATCTCTCCCAATGTACCTCGCGCACGCCCCTACCCTTGGTAGGCGATTGCTAAGTGCTGCCGCGTAGCGCCATTTTATTTGTATGAGAACTAGCTTCTATTTTGAAGATAGAGGGAGCGCCCTTTACAATTTCGTCCAGTACGACCCTACCTAACCGCTGAGGATGCTGGGAGGACTATGTTGCCGTAGGTGTATATGGAGTATCCTATGGAGCAAATGTTTACGAAGGAGAGAAGGGGCAAATAGTACTATTACATAATCAAAGGATATGCCCGTATATCTAATATAACCAGAGTTATGAGCTTCCAAAACTTAGTGTAATGTTAATCCTATGGAGGAGGCAAAGTACCTACAAGTACATACAAGCACCCACAAGTACCTACAAGCACCCACAAGCACCCACAATTACCCACAAGTACCTATAAGCACCCACAAGCACCCACAAGTACCTATAAGCACCCACAAGCACCCACAAGTACCTACAAGCACCCACAAGCACCCACAAGTACCCACAAGCACCCAAGTACCCACAAGTACCTACAAGCACCCACAAGCACCCACAAGTACCCACAAGTACCTACAAGTACCCACAAGTACCTACAAGTACCCACAAGTACCTACAAGTACCCACAAGTACCTACAAGCACCCACAAGCACCCACAAGCACCCACAAGCACCCACAAGTACCCACAAGTACCCACAAGTACCCACAAGTAATCACAATTACCCACAAGTACCCACAAGTACCTACAAGTACCCACAAGTACCTTCAAGCACCCACAAGTACCCACAAGTAATCACAAGTACCACAGTAGTACCACAAGTACATACAAGCACCCACAAGTACCTACAAGCACCCACAAGTACCACAAGCACCCACAAGTACCTACAAGTACCCACAAGTACCCACAAGTAATCACAAGTACCCACAAGTACCCACAAGCACCCACAAGTAATCACAAGTATCCACAAGTACCCACAAGCACCCACAATTACCTACAAGTAATCACAAGTACCCACAAGTACCTACAAGTACCCACAAGTACCTACAAGTACCCACAAGTACCCACTAGTACCCACAAGTACCCACTAGTACCTACAAGTACCCACAAGGTACTACAAGTACCCACAAGCACCCACAAGTACCCACAAGCACCCACAAGTACCCACAAGTACCCAGAAGTACCCACAAAGTACCTACAAGTACCCACAAGTACCCACAAGTACCTACAAGTATCCAGAAGTACCCACAAATACCTACAAGTACCCACAAGTACCCACAAGTACCTACAAGTACCCACAAGTACCCACAAGTACCCACAAGTACCTACAAGTACCCACAAGTACCTACAAGTATCCACAAGTACCTACAAGTACCCACAAGCACCCAAAAGTACCTACAAGAACCCACAAGTACCTACAAGCACCCACAAGTACCTACAAGTACCCACAAGTACCTACAAGTACCAAAAGTACCTACAAGTACCTACAAGTACCCACAAGTACCTACTAGCACCCACAAGTACCCACAATTACCCACAAGTACCCACAACTACCCACAAGTACCTAAAAGTACCCACAAGTACCTACAAGCACCCACAACTACCTACAAGCACCCACAAGTACCCATAGGTACCCACAAGCACCCACAAGTACCCATAGGTACCCACAAGTGCCTACATGTACCCACAAGTACCTATAAGCACCCACAACGACCTACAAGCACCCACAAGTACCTACAATCACCCACAAGTACCTACAAGCACCCACAAGTACCTACAAGTACCCACAAGTACCTACAAGCACCCACAAGTACCCACAAGCACCCACAAGTACCCACAAGTACCCACAAGCACCCACAAGTACCTACAAGCACCCACAAGTACCCACAAGTACCTTCAAGCACCTACAAGCACCTACAAGTACCTACAATCACCCACAAGTACCTACAATCACCCACAAGTACCTACAATCACCCACAAGTACCTACAAGCACCCACAAGTACCCACAAGTGCCTTCAAGCACCCACAACTACCCACAAGTACCCACAAGCACCCACAAGTACCCACAAGTACCCACAAGTACCCACAAGTACCTACAAGCACCCACAAGTACCTACAAGCACCCACAAGTACCTACAAGCACCCACAAGTACCTACAAGCACCCACCAGTACCCACAAGTACCGACAAGCACCCACAAGTACCCACAAGAACCCACAAGTACCCACAAGAACCCACAAGTACCTACAAGCACCCACAAGTACCTACAAGCACCCACAAGTACCTACAAGCACCCACAAGTACCCACAAGTACCTACAATCACCTACAAGCACCCACAAGTACCTACAAGCACCCACAAGTACCTACAAGCACCCACAAGTACCTACAAGCACCCACAAGTACCTACAAGCACCCACCAGTACCCACAAGTACCGACAAGCACCCACAAGTACCCACAAGAACCCACAAGTACCCACAAGCACCCACAAGTACCTACAAGCACCCACAAGTACCTACAAGCACCCACAAGTACCTACAAGCACCCACAAGTACCTACAAGCACCCACAAGTACCCACAAGTACCTACAATCACCTACAAGTACCCACAAGTACCCACAAGCACCCACAAGTACCCACAAGTACCTACAATCACCTACAAGTACCCACAAGTACCCACAAGCACCTAAAAGAGCCCACAAGTACCCGCAAGCACCTACAAGTATCCACAAGCACGCACAAGCACCCGGGCAAAGCACCTACAAGAGCTCAAACGCCATGTTTCTCTTGCTTAATATCCCTCTAACGGCTTGAATCACGACAAAAACGCCGTAAGTCCAATATAAAAAATTAGGGCTAAAATGCATGTCTCTAACAGTGGTAAAACGCCGTAATTCCTATACCCAAAACAACGTAAGTCAGAGTAAGTGTTAATAATGATAAAAATCAATACTTAAACTTAATTGATCTTAATGAAACTAAGAAAGGCACATCTATGGACTGTTATCTTTCATTTAAGATGGTTCCCAAACGTAACGAATGATTAGTTTTCTTTATACACTAGCGCAATTAAGGTCATATTTCAAAAAATCCCATGTTATCTCTATGGAATAATATAGTATTTTTCTCAAAATGTCGGATTCATTTTATGGATTCTAAAACCACCCTTAACAACTTTTTTCATTATAGAATTAACTATTAGTTGGATCTCTTTGAAATTTTAACCACATAATTAGGGCCCAAATTTTAGTTCACTGGCAAAATTTCAAAGCAGCAAACACAATACGAAAAAAGTTACGGCCAATCAAAGAACCCTTCTTTAGCATTAGAGGCAGTATCAAGTCTTATCTAAGAGAGCGACCGCTCTCCTAGAATAAAATTCTAAAACTATTTTTTCATGCTCCTTCCCCCACTCATTCTTAATTTTGTCTTCTTTGTTTTTGCCCATGTTGTTATTTTAAAATCAAACAGAACTTGAAAACTACGAAATATTAAGACGCATTAAGAGTTCGCCATATTGCTACCTCAGCAGTCAGTATCTAGGCACGTGATTAGACGCATCCTGATTGGCTAGTTGTCTCATCAATCGAAGTTGATGTCGACCGCAGTAGACTTGAGTCTACTGTGGTTAACCATCAATATTGATCCTCAAATTAGTTGATATCAACTAAAAAAGCGTCAATTTGAGCAAAAATTGATACGTGTTCGGTCAGCTTAACAAGTTCCAATGGCGGTGTAGCGCTATCTTTACTCTCATCGTTACAGGTTACCGTCTTAAGTTTTCACGAATTTGGTCTTCTCAATTTCACCCCACATATCCATGGTCTTGATATCTTTACTTAAGATTGTTATATCAATAATTTATCGTTCGATCAATGTGGCTTACCGCAATCATGACCCATTAATTTCGTTCTTAAATATGTTAATTGCCTACTGTGATAACAATAAGTTCCTCCTCCTCCTCCTAGGTGATTTTAATTACCCCTTAATTGATTTGTCTACGACCTCCCCTAAACCTGGTGCGTGTCGGTTCACTAAACTCTTCTGTGATATTATACAACAACATTCCCTAACTCAAACTCTTCGTTTCACTACCCGTAACGGTGGTCCATTTTGTAACGATAATTTTTTGACCTCATTTTTAGTTTGGATCCTAACCTTGCACATTCCCTTGTTTTATTACTTCAATTGGTTCTATCCTTTTTACCTCTCCGAGTGACGTATGTCACGGAGAGGTTCTGTAACGATCGTGTGTGTCTGGGTGTCTGTGTGTGTGTCTGTTGTTACACCCACGTGACCGCGTTCGGAGTTTCCAAATCGGAGCAAACGTGTTCGCCATTTCCGAACTGCATTCACAGTCACGGAAATGGCTCCTCTACTTGAGTTTTCACACCACCATCTTCTGGTCTTTGTCTATCCCACACGGACACCAGTCTGTACTTACTGGCTTCTAATCACCACCATCTTTCGGTCTTCGTCCATCCCACATGGACACCAGTCTGTATTCATTGGCTTCTAACACCACCATCTTCTGGGCGTTGGTTTTGTCTATCCCACATAGACACCAGTCTGTACACATTGGCTTTTAACACCACCATCTTCTGGTTTTTGTTTTTGTCCATCCTACATGGACACCAGTCTGTACACCTGGCTTCTACACCACCATCTTCTGGTCTTTGTTTTTGTCCATCCCACATGGACACAAGTCTGTACACCTGGCTTCTACACCACCATCTTCTGGTCTTTGTTTTTGTCCTTCCCACATGGACTCCAGTCTGCACACCTGGCTTCTACTCCATCGTCATCGTTGGGTTTAAGACATTCGCGGCGATCAGCTAGGGTTACGAGAAACGTCTAGCCTCCCTAAGGTGGGATCGCCACCAAAGGTTTTCGCAATTGCAGTTGTTCTTGCTTTAAGCTGTAGTTCGACACCCTTATATACTACCTATTTGAGTAAGGCGAAGCAACCGGCGTATGCTTCATTTCAAACGCCAATATTAGTCAAGTCTCTTAAGAATGTCTAATTGTTCTTTATCAACGCGATGAAACGCTCAATAAGGCGAACAACTAACGAAGAAAACATTTAATATTAATTATATTTATTTTAATATTTAAGATGATCTTGTTTCTCAACTCAAAATTAAAACGGAAAGAGTTAAAAAGCAGTCTATGTTTTAGTCTGTGTGTGTCCGTCCGTTAGTGCACCGCGTTAGCAGTTCGCTTTGTTTTGTGGAAAGAAATCTTACAAAACCTTAATATTTGGTTTTCTCATAATGTATAATTAATATATGGAAATATTTTTCGTAATTTCGATGCCTTTATTGGTTTTGTAGCTATAAAGCTCTGTTTCATTTTGATATCCCAAGAATATTTTTTATATTATTATTTGAAATCGATGTTTATATATTACTTAAGCTATACTACATCTGTTTATAGCATAATCCTTTCTAAATTGATTTCAAGAAGAACGCGAGTATATTGGTCAAATGAACTTTTATTTGTCAATAGGCCTAGAAAACCAAAAAATAAACGCTTGGTTTTCGTTTCTGTAATGCAGAGACCTTAACGGTTCAGAGTGAGCCGAAAGTTAAATACACTTTTAAATAATTAGGCTTAGATTTTATAATCATGGTGGAAATCTGGGCCGCGTTCAGCAGAGCTCAGCGCTTTTAGCAGTGTTAATGAATTTTGACGTCACGGTGCTCAGCGCTGAGCCAGCGCGGTCTTTAAAGAAAATAGTCGGGTTTTTGGATAACGTGACGTAAAACGCGTAGTTCTCAGGTTGGCGGAAAAGAACATGGAGGAATTAATACAAATAGCTCTTGCTGATTCTGATGGGACTATAGCAATTTAATTGGCGTGAAACCAGTTGATCACGCGAGAATTTTAAGAGACATGTTAGTTTCTAATTTTAATTATAAAAGTTGTTGTTATCTATCTCTTTAAATATGTTATCATACAATTTTTATTAAGCCTTTGTACCTTGCACGCTTTACTGCGCTAGCTTCATTTTTAAAAAACCGATGAACGGATAAAAGCTATGACGACAGATCTCACCGGTAAACGTTTACATTATCCGCTGTCATTTTGGGGAGCTCTGCTGGACGCAGTGAAAGGTCTGATCGTAATCGGATTATAGCTTCGTGTTTTCATGCTTTTTATGGTGCGCATTTACCTTCAGTGTATGTAGCCACAATTTAGCTTTGGTGTTATGTAACGTTAACAGTCATGTTGACAAACTGAGAAAATCGTTGAGGTGAAACGAGAGGATAGTGTTTACATGGCAAACCCTGTTGTGAATATGGCTTTGAACATAGAGGGTATACAGTTGAGGTGTAGAAAATTTGGCCTTTACAAACACGTAAAGGTAAAATCCCTCCAAAGTTTTATCTCTTCCTTTCCCGTTTTTCCCTCATCGGATGATTTTAATGTGTACAAGTATATGCTTATTGGATGTAAAATGTCGTCTGATTTACAGTATATTTGCTATGCTTTGTATACTGCTTTAATATTTCATAAATTTTAACTTCAGTATTTGTTCATAAAAAAGAAACATTTCCATATCTGGGTAAATAAATTTGTAAGTAGTCCTCCTCTAGACTCGGAGAGGTAATATTTTGGTTTTCCCAACTCGTTAATATTGTACTCTCTTCCACTAGTCGGATACATGTCCCTAAGCCTAATTTTTTTAAAGCGCTGACTATATTGCATTTAGTTGCTTTTTATCCACCATTGACTGGTCGTTGGTCTTGTGTCAATGTGATTTAGATACTACTTGATCCTCCCTCCTCACTCTGCTCCATTCTGGCGTGCGAGCTTTTGCCCCATTAACTAAACCCCGTAAAGCTATCTCCGCTGCTCCTCGCACTCAAGCCAGTCACGACTTCAAACCAAAAGCTTGGCAGCGTTTATGTAAAGCTAAATCTCGTGAAGCTGCGTCAGCAACACTCCTTCGTCTCCGTAACGCTTACACTCAAGCCCGAAATGCCCACACGACACATTACCGAAATTCTCGTCGTCGGTATGCGAATTCTCATACCACTCTTATCCGTTCCAACCCGAAATAATTTTATTCCCATATAAATAATATCCTCAATGTTGATACACAGCCCTACAATTAAAACGCCCTGATGGCTCCCTGACCAACACTATCATGGCGTGTGCTACCCTCTTTAACGATTACTTTGCCACTATTGTCCAATATTCATCCTCCCCGCCATAGTTCAACTTCCCTCAAATCCCCGCGAATTCCTTGGTTCTCCCCTTAAGTGAATTCTACAGGGCCGGTAGCCCCTTGTAGATATGACTTGATACTCTTTTGTAACGTTAAAGCAAAATTCACATGCTTTTGCCAATTATACTATGGAGATTAACATGGGGTTTTTCGTGATATTTAGCCACCTCTAACCGAAAAACTAGAGCGAAGTTACTCTTCGGAATACTCTTAATTTAACAAATAAGTATTCAGGGTGTGCGATCGGCTAGTCTAATCACAAACAATTAAGTCTAAGTATGTTAATTTTAGTTAATTACGGAAGTACAGCTCTTGAGTTAAACGTCAGGTTAACCTGTTAGCGCGCTGATACCCATTTCTTCAATTTTCAAGCATATTGAGAACAAGGGAGGGCCTAGCTTTGTGCCTAATAACAAGTTAAGTTGACATTTTCAGTTTGATTCATTCTGTGGAAGTTGAACCATGGAGCCTGAATCTTAAATAGATACAGGCTCCATGGTTGAACTTGTTTTTGAGCAGTCGACGCTTGTTTAGTATTTTAACGGCTTAAAATATTTATTTCATTTTATAAATTTTCTGTAACACTCTTGCTAAGAAACACTTTGCTATCAGGTCGAAATTTTGTTTAATAAAGCAATCCAGGTAATAAACTAAAGGTAATTGATTTGATTATATTATAAGATATTGGTTTTTGGATGTTCTTTAAGACCAAGGCTGAGGTTGCTTATGTACTGTATTTGTATATATTCTTGATTCTCGGAGTCGGGACTCGGGAGTCGGGAGAACCCAGTTACACTCCAGCTTCCGAGCCTCCAGTGTCGTCTAGTTTGGCTAATAATTACGCTCTCGTGTTTTTAAGCTGAAGGTTATGTTGCAACGTTTTTGGTTTACAGACTTGGATAATTTTAATAATAGTGATGCTTCTTGATCTTTACTCTTTAGGATAGTAACAGTATGTTTTAGAAAGAGAGCTGCTACTTGAAGGACTTATCTTTATTTTATTTTAGAAGTATTATTAAAATTTCAGAAGCTCCGCAACCGTTACAATAACTGTTTCTATAGCAGTTAATTCAACATTCCTCAGAGGTATACAGGGTTTTATTATTTGTTAATCTCACTAAAATGCTACTAATTCAGAAGGTGTGTGGTATAATTCCTGAAACTCAACCAATGTAGAGGACGACATCATTCGTTAAAACAATTTTTTCCTGTTGCAACACTCCGTATATGATATTTCGTTTTATAAATTATTTGTTACCAAGAATGGATTGTTTAATTCAGAAATATAAGTAACAGTGGTGCTGGTTAATCCAGGAGAACATTGTCTTTACGTAATTTAATTAGTCAAATAAATTACATGTGGAGATTTTTTCAACGTAACCATGTGGGAAACAGAGGGTTACGTTCGCTATTTCCACAGTCCTCATTGCCATTTGTTTATTTGTCTGAATTGCTATGAATTGTTTAGGTATTTGATTTAATTACTGGTATTTAAGCGAAACTATGGAATCACATCATTCATTAACATTGTAATCTTTGTAGTGATCCCTTGTAACGGGCTCCCCGTTACAACATATTTTATTGTTAATCTTCACGTTACCGCCAATTTAGCACGGGGCTATGTGTTGGAACTAATTAAAAACTCATCTAAACAAGCTCAATTTATAAGCTAAATCAATATTGCCAAACCATAATCCTTCATTAATTTCAACTCAATTAAGCCTTAAACCTTTAAATTAAACTTAATCGAGATAAACCTTCAAATCAAACTTAATCGAGATATGCCTTCAAATTAAACTTAATCGAGATATGCCTTCAAATTAAACTTAATCGAGATATGCCTTCAAATTAAACTTAATCGAGATATACCTTCAAATTAAACTTAATCGAGATATACCTTCAAATCAAACTTAATCGAGTAATACCTTCAAATCAAACTTAATCGAGATATACCTTCAAATCAAACTTAATCGAGAAATACCTTCAAATCAAACTTAATCGAGATATACCTTCAAATCAAACTTAATCGAGATATACCTTCAAATCAAACTTAATCGAGATATACCTTCAAATTAAACTTAATCGAGATATACCTTCAAATCAAACTTAATCGAGATATCCCTTCAAATTAAACTTAATCGAGATATCCCTTCAAATTAAACTTAATCGAGATATACCTTCAAATCAAACTTAATCGAGATATACCTTCAAATCAAACTTAATCGAGATATACCTTCAAATCAAACTTAATCGAGATATACCTTCAAATCAAACTTAATCGAGATATACCTTCAAATTAAACTTAATCGAGATATACCTTCAAATCAAACTTAATCGAGATATACCTTAAATCAACTTAATCGAGATATACCTTCAAAAATTAAACTTAATCGAGATATGCCTTCAAATCAAACTTAATCGAGATATACCTTCAAATTAAACTTAATCGAGATATACCTTCAAATCAAACTTAATCGAGATATCCCTTCAAATCAAACTTAATCGAGATATACCTTCAAATCAAACTTAATCGAGATATACCTTCAAATTAAACTTAATCGAGATATACCTTCAAATTAAACTTAATCGAGATATACCTTCAAATCAAACTTAATCGAGATATACCTTCAAATTAAACTTAATCGAGATATACCTTCAAATCAAACTTAATCGAGATATACCTTCAAATCAAACTTAATCGAGATATACCTTCAAATTAAACTTAATCGAGATATACCTTCAAATTAAACTTAATCGAGATATACCTTCAAATCAAACTTAATCGAGAAATACCTTCAAATCAAACTTAATCGAGAAATACCTTCAAATCAAACTTAATCGAGATATACCTTCAAATCAAACTTAATCGAGATATACCTTCAAATCAAACTTAATCGAGATATACCTTCAAATCAAACTTAATCGAGATATACCTTCAAATCAAACTTAATCGAGATATACCTTCAAATTGAACTTAATCGAGATATACCTTTAAACTAAACTTAATCGAGATAAACCTTTAAACTTAAATAAAATTAAGGTGAAATTAACCCAAAACACGATTTTTTTTGGTTCAATTCATGGATACCTTATTTAATTAAAATTAAAACTAAATTTATCTTTCACCCAGTCTCAATTTTCCATTTTAATCTTTACAATTAAATGAGGATTCAAGTCGATATTTACACCCATTTCAAATCCATATTTACACCCATTTCAAGTCGATATTTACACCCATTTCAAATCCATATTTACCCCCATTTCAAGTCCATATTTACCCCCATTTCAAGTCCATATTTACCCCCATTTCAAGTCCATATTTCCCCCATTTCAAGTCCATATTTACCCCCATTTCAAGTCCATATTTACCCCATTTCAAGTCCATATTTACCCCCATTTCAAGTCCATATTTACCCCCATTTCAAGTCCATATTTACCCCCATTTCAAGTCCATAATTACCCCCATTTCAAGTCCATAATTACCCCCATTTCAAGTCCATATTTACCCCATTTCAAGTCCATATTTACCCCATTTCAAGTCCATATTTACCCCCATTTCAAGTCCATATTTACCCCCATTTCAAGTCCATATTTACCCCCATTTCATGTCCCAAATTAAAACCCCTATTAATCTCATATCAAACCCTGTTCACCCCATTTCAGGACCATACGCCTGATTACAGGATAATTCATAGTCGTGTTCAGTGGACTTCACTACCTTTCCTTTTGTGTATGTACACGTTGAAGGCTTTCTTATTATATCAATCCTGACTGAACACGATTTTATAAGTTAATGCCGTTAAAATTATCAAATGAACTCTTTTGGGTAACAACTAATGGAGTCAGATTGGTTTTAATAATGAGCATGTTTTACTTTTAAAACATCACTTAAAAACCTTTCTGAGTTTTGTATGCACAATTTTTTAAAAATACATGCTTTCAATTATTGCTTATTGGAAAATATTTCATGGCATAAAAATTTTATTTTTATTTTACAAACCGAATTTAATATTAGGTCATTACTAAACAACGCGTGAACGCGGGCCTTTCCAAAAAAAATCGTTTATTTTCAAGGTCCTTCAACTAAAAACGTTGAAAATATTGCTGTTTCATAGGTCGGTTAGGTAAGGGTTAGTTAGGTAGGGCATATGTTCGTAGTTAGGTTACGTTTCATTGAGACACAAATTTCAAGCATTGTGCCTCTTAATAGTAGAAGTATTTATCCTATAAATGCTATAAATTTAATAAAAAAATAGTTCAATAATAACAAACGTTTATCGTTGACAGCGTTTAAAAATAAAAATATTTGCTTTTAATAATATGTAATAATATAGGCACTATATTACGTTAGAAAATTATTTTTGGGAACTCATTCTATGTTCAAACTCGTTTAAGTTCGTTACAGTGTTACGTAATTTGACTTAAAAATTAAAATAAGCGAATCGCTTTATAACGGTCCATTTCTGCGACTTAAAAATATTTCATTCTTCTAAACTATAAATTTGCTTAATGTTTACAAAATAGATGGGATTTTTGCTCATTTTACATAACCACTCAATCTTTATAAATTAATCAGACCTAAATGGGTCAATAGGGCCTTAAAACGGGGGAAATAGGGTCTTTAAATGGGTAAACAGGGACTTGAAATGGTGTATTAACGGGTTTGTTTTACACCATAAACGGGTGCTAAATATGGAAAAAATAAATATTTAACAACTATTTCACAGTTTTTCACTTCACTTGGTTTAATAATGTGTTATAGGTAGCGTACTTTTTCCCTACTTTTAACACCATTAAACTAAGTAATATTAGAAGTTCAACAGATTGCCTAAAAAAGATGTTAAAAACCACTGTAAATGGTGCATAAATGCCTAATATTTCCTTAATACTTGCAAATAATATTAGAAAATGGCGTCAATTGATCATAAAAATGGGGTTAAAGTACACCATAAATGATGTCTTTTTTGGCACCGGAAAAAACAGCATAAATGGTGTTTGAATGCACCGTTATTTTTTAGAGTGCAATGGTATGACGGTAAAGCAAACATAATTATTCAAAATTTAATTACATTAAGACTGAAGTGACAGATATTATAAAAAAGTGTCTTGGTTTGGACCAAGGCCGAAAAAACAAACGATATGTGTGAGGTTTATCAATTGACTGAAGTTCAGATATTGAAATTTTTTTCTAGTTATTTCTATCCACTCAATCTTTAATCAATATTTAATTCAATCAACTGATTTTACTGTTAATCGATCTAGTCCCTCTAAATTAATTGAAAAAATTACATATCTACGCTTTTTCAAGAACAATTACATTTCCGAAAACATTTATCATGAAATTAATTATTTTGAAGGGATTTCGTGTCGATGCTCACTAACTTGTAAGCACCTTGACCGACATAGTTTAATTGTTGCTGGCTTGACAAATTTTCAAGTTTGCACCAAAAGAAGTTTAAATCTGTTTTAAGTTGTTGATAACTGTCGTTTACAGTGAATGTCGTCTACTTAAGACAAAGCAACAAAGTTTATCCTGTGTGGTAAAGGGTAAAGATCACATAAACAGATATACTTCTCAGTACCAATGACTTGTTATATTCATTTCCGCGGAAAAATAATATGGTTAAACACATCATTCATTACTAGTTATGCAAGAAGGTCACATTTAACTCCGACACCCCTTCCCTTCCTCTATTTTCCCAATATATGGCGTTTTATAATAACCAGTGGTTCCAGTGTATGGGTCATCTGAGCCGTCGCAACACACTCAGCCAATAGATCGAAACCTTTTCACATTAGTAAACGGTACATGACACTCCGGACTTGCCCCCACAACCTTATTAACCCAACACTATAAAACATTCGTGTACATGAATGATTATGGTTATGGCTTGACACTCGCTAGCGCCCGAACGACCGATCACTCAGTGTAATCGGTGTACATTTGTAAGTGAGTAGACCATTTTGGAAATTACATACAGAGAAAACTAAAACACAGGTGTGATCCCGCCATTGGGGTGTTTTCTCTCATTCTCTCGCTCGCTTAGAAACACCGCTATAGGCAGTGCTAGTTGACTAGCCTCCTGCCCGTAGTGAACTTTGGCACCGTCTGGCGATGACCCTTGGTGCGAGGAGAATACACCTCGCCCCTGATCTTTGCGCTTGCTAAAATGATTACGCGTAATACGTAACCGGTGTAAAAGTAGCGCCAACATGTAGAAAGGGGTGGTGACGTTTCAAATGAGACTGAGTTATGACCAAGAAATTCTAAAGTACGGAAATGGAAGTTCCAGTGCAACTTTACCTTCATAGAGGCGGCAATAGAAATGAAGAATTTCTATATACGAAATTAAATGTATAATTCGCGCAACACCCTGGTTTGGCATATTAAATATTTACATTTTCCATTCACCAAAGTTCGCTTGCTCTTTTTAGACATCCAGTAGAACATTTCAAATATTCAATACTAATCCCTCAACACGTACTCCCTTCAAAATAATTAATTCATGATAAAATGTTTTCGGAAAATGTAATTGTTCTTGAAAAAGCGTAGATATGTAATTTTTCAATTAATTAGAGGGACTAGATCGATAACAGTAAAATCAGTTGATTGAATTAAATATTGATTAAGATTGAGTGGATAGAAATAACTAGAAAAAATTTCAATATCTGAAACTTCAGTCAATTGATAAACCTCACACATATCGTTTGTTTTTTCGGCCTTGGTCCAAACCAAGACATTTTTTTATAATTTACTTG